>PVKC010010115.1:0-26206 GCA_004027635.1 Crocidura indochinensis
AGCAAAGAAATGTAAAGTGCATCAAGGAAAGCCTCTTCAACAAAGGGTGCTGGGAAAACCGGTCAACTACATGCAAATAAAAACCAAAAGTAAAACACAGAACTCTTCTTAACATCATGCACAAAGGTTAAATCAAAATGGATCAAAGACCTTGATATCAGACCTGAAACAATAAGGTATGTAGAGAAACTATAGGCAGAACACTTTATGACACTGTAGCTAATTTTGGAATTGTTGTCCAATCTCTATTAAAATCAGTAAGTTTTTGCAAATTGATTAGAAACTACTGCTGAATGCAGTAAACTGTTGAAAATAGGAAATGATAAATTGAATAGTATGAACATATTTTAGAATACATACGCCTGTAATAATTAAAATAGTTTTGTAAAAGATTTGCAATAACAGCAGAGTCTATAAGAGATCCTGTATAAATAGGGGGCCGGGCAGTGGCTCTGGAGGTAAGGTGCCTGCCTTGCCTGCGCTAGCCTAGGACGGACCATGGTTCGATCTCCTGGTTCCCATATGGTCCCCCAAGCCAGGAGCGATTTCTGAGCGCATAGCCAGGAGTAACCCCTGAGCGTCACTGGGTGTGGCTCAAAAAACAAAAAACAAAAGAAATAAAAAGAGATCCTGTATAAATAAATTGAAGATAAGGGAGGAATTAAGCACACAGAGAACAGAAGAAAACTTTTAATAAATGGTAGTTGTTTAAATAAACTAGCTAGATAAAATATTTCTTTTGGAAAAGTAGCTACATAACATAAACAGAACCACTGACCTCAAGATCTTTCAGATCTGTGGGTTTAAAAGTGGCAATGAATTGAATAGACTCAATTTTATAAAACTTAGAAACTCAAAAAACACATTTTAAAAGGAAAAATGGTAGAGGGAAGGCAGTTTGTAATAGTTATGATAAGATGAGGCAATTGGTAGAACCCTAAATTTGGACTGAAAAGTCTTGAATGAGTAATCAACTAGCATTAGAAGAAATAAATGCTCAAAAGATGTTTCCTTTTTATTTTTTTATTTTTTTTTTGATGTTTCCTTTTTAAATGTCTAAAGAAACACTGTAAAGTCAAAAACTTCTGGAGTAATAAGAAATTCCAAAATAATAAGAAGTATCATCTCATCTCTGTCACATATGGTTATAACAATGCTATCAAAGTTTGATAAAATTGATATTGTTATATATTGTTGGTGCCTGTCATTTAGGAAATCATTTTACAAAATGTACCCAATAATCTCACCTCTAAGTATGTAGCCTGAGAATATAGTTTAAATGAGAAAACTTGAATATATAACGATTTCATTGCAGTGCTATCCATCATATTAAAGCACTGAAAACAATCTAAATGCAGGAGATATCTAAGTAAATTATGAATGTAGCTACACAATAGAATCCTGCAAGCTATAAAATGATAATTATAAATATTATGGGAAATATCTGTGATCAGGTAAATATATAAATAGAATAGCAAAATTATGTCTATGAAGCGATGATTAATGCATAGAAATTAGATATAAAATGGAAAGGAACTGGAACTGGGAATAAACTGACAGTTTATTGGATCAGGCTAATGGAAATTTTCCTTTTAAATTGCATTCGATGTCCATTGGGTTGAAGCCTTTTGCATTAACAAGTAACAGTAATAACATTTTTGTTTGTTTGTTTTTTGGACCACACCCGATGATGCTCAGGGGTTACTCTGAAATGCACTCAGAAATCGCTCCTGGCTCTGGGAACCATATGGGACTCCAGGGGATCAAACCGTGGTCCTTCCCAGGCTAGCGCATACAAGGTGCCCTGCACCACCACTCCAAACCTAACATTATTTTTTTAAAGACCTGGAAGGAATGAATGGGGCATAGTTGCATGGGCAAAAAGAGATTCTGAGATTTGGGTTGACTAAAAATTTTTAATGAGCTATCAGTATTTCAAGAGAGTAAAAGTTCTCAAAAAATCTTGATCTGTTTTTAGCAAAGCACTGTACCAAAGTCAACAGGACTTGAGGGAATGGAATGATGTGTGCTGAATGTTTAGGAAGTCCCAGACTGGGGTCCTGGGTGCAGTTGTTAATTTTAATTATTTATATTGTTTGTTTAATTTAATATATTTTAATTTTATCTTAAATTATAAAATAAAATGAAGCCTTTACAAAATCTTATTTAAAAATGTTGACCCTTCCCTTTGTTATTGTTTCTGTTATAACCAATGATCTGGTCTCACATGTCATGCTTGCCAGGGATTATACACTATTTGTGTTACCTGTGCACACTTGATTACAGTGTGCCAGCAATTGTCATTACTAAATGGCAGTTTTTCTAGGACAGCACTCAGCATGTGGCATGATTCTGGGCAACTTGGGTCCCAGACTCCTAAAGCAGGTGGTCTACCATTCAGATACCCACAGTCAACCATTTTAAACTGAAATTTGGTAAAGGAATCAACATTAACTTATTTTATTAAAATTTTAAAAATAAATCTTTTATTGAATTACCATGAGATACACAATTACAAGGTTGTTCATGATTTTCAGTCATACATGTCTAATACTCATCCCATTCACAGTGTACATTTCCCACCACTAACATCCCCAGTTCCCCTTTACCTCCTTCCACCCTTCCCACTGCCCTATCTCCTGTGGCAGACATTTTTCTTTTCTCTCTCTTTCTTCCTCTCTCTCTCTCCCTCTCCCACTCTACCTCCTCCTCCACCTTCTCCTCCTCCTCTTCCTCTCTCCCTCCCTCTTTTGCTTTTTAGGCACTGTTGTTTGTAAAATTATTAAAGGGGTTCAATACATATCTGCTTTCAGAACCCAGTTCTTGTCCAGAGTGATCAGTTCCAACTGTCAATGTCATAGTTATCCCTTCTCTACCCTAACTGCACCATTTCATTATTATTTTTTTTGCAAGCTTCCTACTATGAACTAGTCCTTCTGGTCCTTGTATCTACTGTCTTTTGAAATTAATACCATACCATCCTTTTTTTTCTGTTCCACAAATGATTGCAATCCCTTTTCCACTGGCTCATTTTACTCAGCATGATACTTTTCATATCATTCATGTATAAGGAAATTTCATGACATTTTTCCTAACAGTTGTATAGTATTTCACTGTTTAGATGTACCAAAGTTTCTTTATCCACTCATCATGGGTTGTTTTCAGATTCTGGCTATAGTGAATAGTGCAATTTAAGTGTA
Organism: Crocidura indochinensis; assembly: GCA_004027635.1. Classification (NCBI taxonomy): domain Eukaryota; kingdom Metazoa; phylum Chordata; class Mammalia; order Eulipotyphla; family Soricidae; genus Crocidura; species Crocidura indochinensis. The sequence continues at coordinate 3,201 of PVKC010010115.1, forward strand.
CAGCTTTGTTTGGTTTTCTATCGTACATTCCTGCAAGTTCAACTCTTTTGATCAATATATTGAAGTAGTAGTATTCGAAGCTTGATTGTGTTCATCACAGTCAAGTCTCACCCGTTCTTCATCCAGAGGTAACCACTGACTTTTGTAATGCCCAATTCATTTTTCCCCTGAACTTTCCATATATGGAAAGATGAACTCTTTTATGTCTATCTTCTGTCATGTTTGCCATTATGAAGTCTTTCAGATTTCTTTTGTTGCTATGTCTCTTAAAGATTTTTGAAGGCTTCTATTGTATGGGTATACCACTATTTATCCCTGATTGATTGGTAGTTAGATTATTTCTAATGCTATGGTATTGTGATGAAATATGATTTTTCCATATCATTGGGTTAGTATATGGTTTAATAAATACAAGTGGAATTGAAGCATTATTAATTTGAGAAATATTTGGCTTTAGAAGATGCAGTCACATATTGTCAAAGAGGCTTCAGGATTTTGACACCTGGAAGTAATGTGTCAAAGAATACTCTGTATTCTCACCCCAATGCAGTAATTTCCTTTAAAATTTAAAAATTTAGCTCTTCTGAGAGGGATATAATGGTGTCTCATTGTGGTTTTCACAGATTATTTCCCTGATCTTTTAAAAATGTTTGGCATCTTTGCATATCCTTACTCTTTAGAAACCCTCTTTTGTACAGGATCTGTTTATATCTTTATTTCTACTTAAATTTCTTCCATTTATATTGTTGGTATTTTTCTTTTTGATCATGGGAAACATTAAACACATTATGAATTATCATTGTTGAATTTCTTTATAATGAATATTTGCTGACATTTTTCTTTAACTGTCTTACATATTTTTGTGAAAGAAACTATTAATTGAAATAAATATATTATTTTTATTGTTGCTCATTTTTGTGTCTGTTTAAGAAATCATTGTCTATATTAAGGTTAGGAAGCTATTTAACTATATTTTAATTTTGGAAACTCTATCATTATACATTGCCCCGTTAGGTCTAAAACTACTTTTTCTCCTAGAAAAAGTTGTCATTTGAAGGATTCTTGTCTCTGCTTTGATTTAGATTGGTTAATTTTTTCCTAAATATATTATACATTTTGTATTCTTTATAATTGTAATTATTAATTTTATTTTTTTGATTCATTTGCTAATATACAAGAAAAAAATTAACAAAAATTTAATAAGGGACAAAAAGCTTGCAAATTTGTTTATTAGCTCTAATATTCTGTATCAGTGCCCTAGGATTGTCTATATTCAAATTTATGTCATCTGCGAATAGAGACATTTTCTTTCTTCTTTTCATATTTATAGATCTGTTCCAATTTATAGATATATTTCACTTCATGTCAAACTGGAATGATTAAAATGCAATCCAGTGAACTGTTGACTACAAGTGACCTGGATTGTTCCTGGTTTAGAGGAAAAATATTTATTCCTTCACTATTAAGTATACTTGAGGTTGGTTTTATAATGAATACCTTTTATCAACTTGAGACATTTTTATGCCTAATTTCTTTAAATTTTTCTATTTGACGATTGTTTTCTTTTCCAACAATCTGTTTCTGCAACTGTAGCTAAACTTGTGTTTTTCCTTTGTTCTGTTGATTTGGTATATTAAAGTGATTGATTTTCAGATGTTACAGAAATTCTGCACTCAACCTGGTACTTTTTCATGGTATATAATCCTTTTATAATAAAATGCTGCTGGGTTTGATTTTTCTAGTGAAAAAAATTACGCCCCTGTTCATAAAAGGTATTGGCTTGTTGTTTTCTTGTGATGTCTCTGTTGGCTTTAGAATCAGCTTGGTATTAACTTTATACTTGAGAGTAGTATCACTTCTCTTTTCTCTTTCCTTTTTTGAGTTTGAAAGCTTGCTAGTAAACCTTCTTTAAGTAACACTTGATTTTTGAAGACTTAGGACCTTGGGTTTTCTTTGTGGAAGTTTATGAGTTACTAATTCAATTAACTCACTAGTTTTAGTCTCATCAGACATTCATTTGCTTTATTCTTGAGGTAATTATGTATTTCTAGGAATATTCCAGTTTCATTTGAATTGTAAAGTGTTTTTATGTAATTATTAATATAATTCGCCCATTTTTAAGTAAGTTTGAATTCATCATTGCTTAGCAGAACTGTAGAGTTCAATGAGATAGCCCTGTACAAGACTCATAGTCATCATTCTTCTTTTTTTTTATTTTATTTTTTAATTATGAGAACAAAGATGCAAAGAAAGGGAACAAGGTAAAGTTACAGTGGAAGGACAATCACCCATAAACAGAATTCTCAGTAGTCCCATCGATGATATCCCAGCCTTGAACTTTCAGCCAAAGAACATTAAGAAAAACAGAACAGAACCCATGTACATTTACTTTGTCCCTCAAATCCCCAGATTGTAGTACATACTATTTCTTAGCACACAATATAATCTAAAGACATAAGACTTACATAACTCCTTAAACATTGAAGGCAAAGTACCATTTTATATTTCCATGCACATGCATATTACTTTAAGTTAACATCAAAAGTTTCAGTGGGTTCTTTTTCTTAAGGATAGTAAAAACGGTGTTAGAGTGGCACTTATTGTTTGCATAGACCCACCAAAATATGAAGGACATGGAAAGAAAAACCTTGGCCTCAATACAAGGAGACCCTACCCCTGAAGTTTCCTGGCATAAGACAAACTCTAGGCTCCAGGATCACTATCATTCTTGTGTCATTAATTCACTAAGTCTCATTCCTCCCACTACTCCTTTCCCTTTGGTAATACTTTAATTGCTAACTACTTTAGACCTATTGCACCAGGTATAAGTTATTTTTATTGATTAATGCTAGTTTGTTGCTTTAGTTACTCATATCCGTAGAGTGAAATAAGAGTGTAATAAAGTCAGACAGTAATTTTAGAGGTATTCCTCTGGGTATATATGCCAGAGGAATATATATGGGTATATATATGGGTATATATATTGTATATATATATATATATATATATAGTAACCAATGTGAATTATAAATCTTTTTTTTGGGGGGGGTTTGGGTCACACCCGGCAGTGCTCAGGGGTTACTCCTGGCTCCATGCTCAGAAATTGCTCCTGGCAGGCACAGGGGACCATGTGGGGCACCGGGATTCGAACCGATGACCTTTTGCATGAAAGGCAAACACCTTACCTCCATGCTATCTCCCGGGCCCCGAATTATAAATCTTTCACAGTTACATTTAAGGTACATATTGACAGTGAATTAAAGCAACTCCCACCATCAGTGTTGACCTTTTTCCGTCCCTGTTTCCAGTATGCTGCCCCTGTCTCCACCCTTAGCCCCCTGACCTGCTACTGTAGTGCTTGTTGTAGACTGGGCTTCTTTCTTCTATTCTCGTTGACTTTGGGTTGGGTATTTAGGTCTGATAATTTTTTTATTTCCACTTAATGTTTGTGAGACTGCTTGCCCCTTGTACCATCCACTTTTTCCTCCCTCAATTTATGAGGCAGAACAAGATGATTCATGTTCTATGATTCTGTTGGAGAAAAAAAAAAGAAAACTTGGAAGAGTCCCTATCTAGAAGCTATAAATATAAATTTAAAAGAAGAAAGAAAGAAAAAGAAAAAAAACCCACCAAACCACAACAAAAATACAGTAACAACAAAAACAACAACTGGTGTGGCTCGTGTGGCAAGATTTATTTTTTGGCATAGGCATAGTAAGTATTGAGGAAATTAGAAAGGAAATTCCCTTGGTTTTTGAGATACAAGGCATCTCCTCTCCACTTTGAAACATACTGTCATGGGAACAACTGCAGGCTCTGGACATGTTCATTGTTGAACCTCAAGGTCTTTTTTATGGTGCCAAGAAATGTTCTACTCACTTGTAGTAGTCAGTCAGTCCTCTGTAATTAGAGATCTTGGTTTTTGCACAGATCCTAGGATGAAACCTAGGATAGTCTTTATGGTTTCAGAAGTTCTGCTCCATCATGATTGTTGTAGTAATTAGTGATCTTGTTTTTTTATGCATAGATCCTAGGATGAAGCCTAGGATAGAGTCTTTCTTTATGGTCCCAGGAAAAGTTCTGCTCAGTTGTGGTTGTTAAAGTCAGTCTTCTGTAATTAGTGATCTTGGTTTTTTCATAGATCAAAGGATGGAGAGTCTTCTGATTTCATTTTATCGCTAAGTGATGAGGTAGGGCAACCTGCCCTGAGATCAAATTATTGCTATTTCCTCTGGATACATCTGGATGTCGTATCAACCTAGACTAGCACAAGTTGGTACCAGAGTAGTATTTTGATGTATTAGAATATATCACTTATTATTTTTATTCCCATGCTTTCTATTTATGATTTCAGGTCTAAGAGCCAAGATGAATTCATTTTGACTTAAGTTTTATATATGACATTAATAGTGATCTAATTAAAATAATTTTGCACATTTCTCTTCTGTTTTGTCAGCACTATTTGTCTAAGAAATTTTCCTTTCTTTTTTGAATTTGTACTTGGCTCTTTTGTTATAGATTGGGTATGATTGTATTTTTGGCATTTTGAAATCTATTTCATCATTCTGTGTCCCTGTTTATGTTTTAATTATTTTGCATTTGTAATATAGCCTGAAGTCAGAGTTCATGATTCCTTGAGTTTTCCTTTTTTACTTTCAGAATTGATTTGCCTATTTCAAGGTCTTTTATGACTTCATTGAAGTTTTAGAATTGTTTTGTTTTCTTGAAAATGCTATTGGTATTTTGATAGAGATTGCTTGACTCGATAGATTGCTTTAGGTAAGATAATTGTTTTAATAATTCTTGCTTTTTCAGTTCACGAATGAGGTAATCTTCTATTTTATTTTATTTTCTATTTCTTTTGACAAAGTCAGAGTATTTTAGTGCATAACCTATTTACCTCTTTTGCTAGAATGACTCTCATGTTTTTATATTTTTATAATGTTTTTATAGTGAGATCATTTATTTATTATTTTATTAGTTACTAACACTCATCATATGTGTACAGAAAGGCAACAGATTTATGTGATCGATTTTGTACTTTGCCACTTTACTCAACTCATTAATTTCTCCAAGTAGTTTTGGTAGAAATCTGAAGGGTTTCTAGCTGTTACTAGCCTAATATATCAGGATTTTTTTTTCCAGAGCTCAGTTTCTGTAAAAAGGGTAGTGTTAAAAAAAAGGACAGAAAAAAAGCCAAAGACAACAACTGTGGAAGCATAAGACCCAAGCATTAACAATCTAAACTTAAAATGGGCCTGTTATATTGGCAGGCTGGAATGCAGGAGTGATGATATGGGAGGCACTTGGGGAACATTGGTGGAGAGAGGTAGACACTGGTGGTGGGATTAGCTGTGACTCATTGTATGTCTGAAACCCAGTTGTGAAGGACTTTGTAAATCACAACAGTTTCAATAAAATAAAAAATTAAAAATGTGTAGTCTGATATTCATTATATGTTCACCAATGTTCACTGCGGGTTATAACTTTTGTATTCTTTTTCCTTGTCCAGCATGGTCAGGTCTGCCAACAGCAATTGTAACTGGCATCAGTAAACCATGCATTTCCATTCTGAGGGATCCCTCCTCCAATTCTGTTTACCCAGATCACCAATCACTTTTAAATATGACACAAAAGCATGTGTGTCTCAGGAAAATAAGGTTCTGAACTGATGAGGCTTTGACATAATTTGAAGTTGATTTATGGTTGTGCAAGCACTTCTTCCACCATTTTTCCATTTTTCCCTTTTAATTTCTGTAATAATGTTTGGTAATAATGTTTCTGTGTTTATCTTGATGTTAGTAATTTAAATCTTCTTCCCTTTTTTCAGCTTGGCCAATCTAGTTAAAGATATGTGGAGAAAGCATAAAAATAACCTGTGTCTGAATCATTGCACACTACAGTGTCTAAAAAGAATAAAGGGAAGAGAAAGAGATAGAGAGACAAATTAAGAAGACGGACAGATAAGCAAAACTGTTGGCCACAGAGTTAGGTAGGGGAGAGGACAGTGGATAGGGAGAGGGAAAATACTGGTGGCAGGAAATGTGCATTGATGAAAGGATGAGTGTTGGATATTAAATGACTGAAAAATCACAACTTTGTTACTGTGTATTCTCATAGTAATTCAATAAATGAATTAATATATATTTTGTTTATTAAAAATTATTACCTTGAATCAGGGAATACTCACCACAAAATTTGTCCACCCCCTTCTCCATTCCCTTTCTGCAACCCATATCCCCTACCATCACCCCCCGGGCTGCTAGAGTGGGTGGTCCCCTCTATCATATTAATATATGAATTAATATATTTTTAAAAAATAAAAAAAGAATCTGTGTTTGAAAGTGACAGCTTGATCGAATGGAAGTCTGCTTTAGCACTGTGTCCTGAAAGTCACATAGATAGTTTTACTAGACGTGACTAGAAAAGCATTTCTTGCTTCAATATTAGTAGCATAGGTTATTCTTCTGGATTTCCCTGATTGAGATGGGACACTTATTTCTGCACAGGGAAAGCCTTAGACCTGGCAAGGCCTGTGGACTCATTCGGTCACTGTCGTTCCTGAGCACACTGGTTAACTCAACCATATGCACACTATCCAATCCAGTATTGTCAGTACATGTAACATCCTGGTGCCCCCTGTTGTGCTTGATTTTATTTCCTCTATCTTTCCAATCCTAGGGAGACAATCCAGTTTCCCACAGGAAAGAATAGTGTGCTAAACTAGTGAGGCAGTGCTACTTAGGGGTGTTGTATTAAGGTTCTCCAGGGACATAGACCGATACACGATAAACACCATAAAGCAATTTATTACAAAGAATTGAAATCACAGAAGTTGAGACATTTTAAGACCTGCAGTTAGCAAGCTAAAGACCCAAGAGAGCTGATGGTGTGATTGCAGAATACATCTATGGGCCTGTGACACAAATAGAACCAGTATATAAGTTTCAATCCAAAAGTTTGAAGCTCGAGAGCCATAATGAACTGGAGGGGTTTTTGTTTTGTTTTTGTTTTGTCTTGTTTTGTTTTGGGGACAGACCTGATGATGCTCAGGGGTTTCTCCTGACTTTGTGCCCAGAGATCACTCCTGGCTTGGGGGACCATATGAGACACTGGAGGATCGAACCGTGGTCCATCCTAGGTCAGCCTCACGCAAGACAAATGTCCTACCGCTTTGCCACTGCTCCAGTCCATAAACTGGAGTTTTAATTCCAGTCTATAGGTAGGGAAAAATTGTCTCAATTCGGGGCCCGGGAGATAGCATGGAGGTAAAGCGTTTGCCTTTCATGCAAAAGGTCATCGGCTCGAATCCCGGTGCCCCATATGGTTCCCCCGTGCCTGCCAGGAGCAATTTCTGAGCATGGAGCCAGGAGTAACCCCTGAGCACTGCCGGGTGTGACCCAAAAACCAAAAAAAAAAAATTGTCTCAATTCAAGTAGACTGCAGAAGTTCTCTCTGCTTTCACCTTAAAAAAAAAAGTAATTTTAGTGGCTAGACCAGTGGCTCAGCGGTAGGGTGTTTGTCTTGCTTGTGGTCCCCCAAGCCAAGAGCAATTTCTGAGCACAAAGCCAGGAGTAATCCTTGAGCATCTACAGATGTGACCCAAAACCCAAAAAATATATATACATATATGTATATAAATATATTTTATTTGAACACAGTGGTTACAAAGTTGTTCATGACAGATTTAGTCACATACCTTCACCAGTGCTCATCACCAGTGTTCCCAGTTTCCCTTTTAAGCTCCCCTACCTGATTCCCTCTGGGGCAGACATTTTACTTCTTTCTTTTTCTTTCTCTCTCACTCTCCATCCCCCTTTAGACGCTGTTGTTTGCGCTATTGTTAATGAAGGGGATTCATGCATATCTTACCTTTTTGTCCTGTGTATCTTCAATTGATTAGATGATGTTCACCCTTACTGGCTAGGCAGACTGCTTTACTCAGTCTATGGGTTCAATGATAATTTCACTTACACTCACCCACTATACTGTTCAGTCACATGTCTGTTTACTTTGTGATTCAAAGAACTGCCGGATATATATTGCTATATCATGTATGCACAGGGTTCAGGGTCCCAGGGTCCTAGTCATTTACAACAAGCACCATCTCCTCATAGAAACTGCTTTGCTCTCCTGAGCATGTATATTCTTCCTCCCGACCTCAAAACTGTATTTCAAATTGCTTCTGTTCTATTGGAATAAAAAAAATAGTACTTTCTATACTTTCATTGAGGTAAGAATAATGCCTAAATAATAAGGCTGTGAAAAACAATAATCCAGTTTTTTAATGTCAGCAAAATTTCCTGAGTTCCTACATCTAAGGAGCACATGCTAAATGCTGGTCACACTTGTGAGAGCAAAGACAGGAGATTTTATCTCAGTGAGAGAGACCATGGTTCAGCAATTGGTCCCCAAGGAAGAACAATTCACCCCATGGTAATGCCCTTGAGAGAGCCTTGTGGGCTGCTGCAGCTGCCTGGCCTGCCTGGGTAATCTGACCTATAGAAGCCAGCAGCAATTTTCAGGAAAAAACATCTAAGAGGCTTACTTTTGCTTATTAGGTTCTACCATGTTCAGCTCTACCTACTCATGCATTTCCTGGCCTCTGTTTGGAACAATTTCATATGTTACTTTCTCATTTTATTCAAAAGTGACTCAACTTTGAGGTGGGCTTCCAGCTGGGCTCCCAGTGGCTGGTGATAGCTTGGTTTGCTGAAGTTTGCTTCTGTGTAGTGGGTTCATGCAAGGAACTAGAAACAGGACACCTGAACCTTGGTGGCCTTTTCTTAATCTTTCTTCTGCTTGGAAGTGTTCCTAAGGGAAGTAGATGCCTTTTATAATCGATAAGGAGAGAGCGATGTGGACAGTAGGTTTGGGATTTTTGCAAGGACAACTCTGATACCAGAGAGTTCATGGTAGGGTGGGACACAGCTAGGAGGGCTTTGCGTTTTGGAATAATGTTATCTTCATTTCACAGAGGGAGATATTCATCCTTCCCTTCCTCCTGAATCTCTGCTTTTTTGCAGTAGCTGTATCTCTCCTCTGGATATAGTTGGGGTGAGGTAGAGATGTTCTAGTTCATACATACCAGTGAGGCAAGTGAGAAGATACTTCCTTTTACTGCCTTGACAAATGGGGACCCTGCTTATCTTGCTCATTAAATGTGTTCTTGTGTAAAGCATTAGAGATTGGACTACCAGGAACCTGAGAATGATTAGTGGCAAAAGCATATACTTTTGAAGTGTGAAGCCTCAGATTTTCTCCATTACTGCCCACATGTACTAAGTAAGATCCTGGGGTCTGTGCTGTTTGGAACTCCCAGTGACACAGCAACATGTGCCATCTCAGGTGCCCTTCGATCTTCGATATGAGAACTCTGCACATTAAGTGTGATGCTTGTGGGAGACAACTCAACTGAAATGTGTGAACATTGTGGTTGGATGTCTGTCTACAGCAGCTATGCCATCTCCATGAACTCTGCAACCCAGTTTGCAAGCTTCACAATCAAGTGTGCCTGTGATTAATTATCATTGCAATGACTGAGGCATAAGGGGAATTAAATAAATGGAGTGCCAATGATCTAGTTTGAGTTAATTCATCTCAATGCATGAGCTTGGGAAATGGTCTAGTCATATTTTTTCCCTTAGCCTTATGTCTAGTCATATTATTTTTACTTTGTGGTTATCTCTTGTTGGCTTGTCTCTTTATTTTTTAAAATATTTTTAAAAATCAAATAACCATGAGGCACACAGCTCATGTTCATCATTGTGTTTTAGTTATATGGAGCCCATCACTTATGCCATGCATATTTCCTACCAGTTGAGGTCACTTCTTTAAAAATAATATCTTTATTAAAGTACTGTGATTACAACACGATTGTAGTTGGTTTAGTCATAAAAAGAACACCCTCCTTCACCAGTGCAACATTCCCATCACCAATGTCTCCCATCACCCACTTCCCCAAACCCTGCCTATATTCAGACAGACATTCTACTTCTCATACTCATTAACATTGTCATGATAGTTGTAAGTGTAGTTATTTCTCTAACTGCACTCACTACTCTATGTGGTGAATTTCATATCATGAGCCAGTCCTTCTGGCCTGAGGCCACCTCTTGATTTTGTTTCAAAACCTCTGGAGTTGCCTCATATCTAGATTCATTTTCCCTCTATGGGCAAAGATTTTTTGAAAATACTCTAATTCTTTTCAATAATTCCATGACTTTAATAAGAATTTCATTTCTGTTGCTTGCACTTAAAATACTCATTGATATTCCTAGATCCATTTCCAGTGGATGCTCCGCTATCGTCTCTACACTGATTTCATTTCTGTTAGAGAATATTTCAATTCAGTTTAGTAAATCTTTTCTCATTAGGGTTTTTGGAATGTGGGGCTGTGAGCAGGGGTGAGTGATATTGGATGTTTGGCAGCTTGTGGTCATCAGACCATGAACATGAATACATGAATACAAACCAGGCTTGAGGTGGACCCTGGGGTCAATACTGAACTTAATCCCCACCTGCCCTGATTTGAACAGAGAAATCTTGAGTAATTATTTTGCACTTTTCCTAGGAGACATTTATGTAATATATTGAAGTTCCAAACATTCTGCTGAACTTTGAAAAGAATGTGTATCAGCAATTTGTGTGTGTCCAGAGCAGAGTATTAGGAGGCAGGAGTGGGAACTGCTGAGGAAGAGAGTCAACACAGACAACTAAGGATTCAGTTGGTCAGTGGTGTCCAGCTATAAGGCCTTTTCTCTAGGCATTTGGAACACAGGACTAGTCTGGCAGGCAGTTGCTTACAGTCTGGTTTAGGAAGTTTTTTGGCTAAAATGATAATAATAAAAATGTAGAAGATGGGTGAATGGGAATCATTGATATTGGAAGGAAAAGGTACAGAATGCCTGGCTGGGAGCTGAGCTGGCCAGAGTCTCAAGCATTATGGATTCCAAGCCATCAGATCTGGACTCTAACCCTCTCTCTGATTTGAGGACCGGAATTGAGAATTTGTTCTGCCAGGACACCTGAAGGGAGTTCAAGCCAGTCAAATTCACAAGAAATGGTTGTGCATATCAGACTGAAATGTGCTTATTCTATTGACAGATGGAAAGGACATGGGTGCTCCAGTGGTTGGTACCTAACCAGCAAGCTCTTTTGTAGAAATTGAATTACAGAAAGCTTTACAGGTGTCCAGAAGCTTTGAGAGTGAAAAGACAGGTTGTCTTCTGATGGCCCCAGAGATGAATCAGCTGCTTTGTTTTCTATGCCTTTGGCTGGGGTGTGCAAGTCTGGCACACATGCTCACAAAACTAATGGTGGATAGAGTGACTGAGTCATGAAGAACTATAGCCAGAAACCTACCTTTTGATAAACTCACTTGGTCTTCAATGAACCATTGTAATAGCTGGCTCAAAGTTTTATTCATTATTTCAGTTACAACTAGAGTTTTGAAACACTTGGCTTTTCACTTTGTTCTGTGTCTTTCATTAGATAGGACTCTTAATGAAACCAAGTTCCAAGGGTATTTGCTTGATTTAACTTCAGCACCCTCCATCCCAGGCAGGAGACAGTGAGTGGAGTCACTGAACCTTTGTCCACTCATTTCACAGGTTTTGTTCCCAACAGAAGTTTTTTTATGCATCATAGTCTTGTTGCTTCAAGCATTTCAGAATGAGAATTTGACCATTGGATTTAGATTGAGGGTTCTCTTGGCATCTCCTGTGTTGCTTACTTATGGCTAAAAGTTTTTCCTCTTATCCTCTGACCACTTAGTTTTATAGATTGTAACTCTGGGAGATAGTTAGAAAAGCTTCAGTTGCACTAGGTTCTTCTGGGTGGTGAGTTCTCTGCACCATGTGCCAGAGAGATCAAGTTTCTCTTTTAAGTTTTAGCAGCTCATTATCTGAAGCCATGTATCAAAAAGGAGGGATATGGTCCTCTGCATGTCATCATAGATACGCTTTGGCCTGGGCCAGGACCCATGGAGCATCTGTTATGCTTGTATCCATACACTTCAATTCTTTTAATCTAGTATAGAGTTTGTAGTAGAAAGGCAAATTCCAGAACAACCTTCAATACACAACTGAAATGAGTTTTATTCTTTATATCTGTATCCGCTTTTTAACACCAGTATATCAACACCATGGGGAACTGTGATTCAGAGAGATTAATGTCTTCTTATAGATCACATCATTAGTGTTGGAGTTCACACAGCTCTAACACTTATTATTAAACTTAACTGCCTTGATCTGCATTTGGTTATTTAGCATAGTTCAACAAGCTTGTGACAACCTGAGAGGCTAGGTACAAATATCATCTGATTTTATTTTTTGGCTTAGACTTGAGTATATGTTTTATCTGAGGAACTACAGGGTATAATTGGTAATAGTAGCATTGTCAATTTGAGAACAGTTTTCTCAACTCTGTGAAAATTCAACTATCTATATTTTATGGGTTAATTCCTTTTATCATGAAAAGGTAGAAACATTTTTATGCTGGGAGTGTTGATAAAAGAATCATTTGTATTTCCTGTATTTATGATTTAAGTTTTTTATATAGTTAATTTCTGATGATTTCTCATTACTGTGAGTTATTCTCAATTCATTAAATAATTAGAGAATAGGATTGGGAGAAAGAATGTTAATAATCACTTGACATATTTGCTTGATGTGGTAATTGAAAATCATTGATTCGCAGTAGAAGTAATGGTGTGGTTTTTTTTTCCTATAATGAGACTATGTTTAATTGAATATCCCACCCCCTCATTTGACCCAAATATATTATTTTTATTAATAAAATTGTATGCCATAATTTTCTGAGCTTGGGTTTTATGCTTGGCTCCCCTTCTTTTTCTTCTTTTTTGTCTACTTATTAATTTTAGACCAGTTTCAGCTAGTCAGTATAATTTTTGGAGGATTATAGTCTGCTCTTTTATCTGACTTGGGTTTAAAGTGCCAAATTCTAAGTTCAAAAGAATTTTTTATTTGGTGATTATATGTACTCTTTTGTAAATTAATTTCTTCTTTCCCGTAAAGACAGACAAAGCACATTTTCTACCACAGAGAAGTAATGAAGCTTAAGGGAAATTATTTAATAGAAAACATTGTCTCACACTGAGAATTAGGGATTCGGGAGTGTGGGAGAAGCCAATGAATATTATTAAAACCAGAGAGTGTGATGGTCCTGGGCAAGGGTTTCTGTGGGAATGTGCATGAGTTATGCTGGGAAGGAGTTGTGCCTCCAAGCATGTACCTATACACTGAAGCTATGCAACGTTTAAACTTAACCTGAGAGACTAAAACACAGAGGAATGAATAGTGGAGTTTTGTGCTGCCTGTTTTATCCCAGATTTCACGGATTCTGCCCATTGAAGAAGCACTCTTTTTAGGTTTTCGAAGTCTGGAAGTTGCTTCCTATAGAATATCTTAGGAGCAATATACTATTTTTTAAGATGAATTCCAATGGGAGAGAAAAATCACCAGAAGATCACAGAGCTGAGATGTGGCTTAATTTGCATGGCTTTGTTACTGTTTTATTTGTTGTTCTTATTGTTTGGAGAGCTGGTAGTGGTAGTGTAAACTCAGCTGTGCTCAGGGCTATCTCCTGGTTCTGTATGTAGGGATTACTCCTGTAAGGCTCAGGGGACCAGATGGGATGTCAAAGATCAAATTTGGATTGGCTGTATGCAAGACAAGCACTGTACCTGCTTGTTCTAGCTCTATTAAATTTTTTTAGAAGACTATTTGGAAAGGAAAGTAAGCTCTAGAGAAAACAGACCTCTGTAAAGAATAGAGCTTGTACAGTTTCTGAGGACATTGCAGTAATATTGTGATTGCTATCAAAGTGCCCATTTCATCACAGAGCAATTGGGAAATTTAGATGACTTGAAAAACTTACTTGAGCTGCAGGATTTAGGAAACACTGAAGACCGGTAAAGGGAAAGAAAAATTTCGAAAGCTTTAAATTTCCCTTTCTAACCATCACTCTGCATAGAGCAAAAACAGGCCATTTTTGTTGTTCTAGGAATTGTTTTGAAATTCCATTCTGTTGTTAAAGTTTGCTTCATTTTGCTGAGTTTATTGGTTTGTGTCATAACATCTACCTCAGTAAATATACCAGATAGAAACATTCTGACCTGTGCAACTCAGAGGCTGGTTCTCTTCATCTAAAATAGGCTGTTTGGTGGCTAGCCAATTCGGCTCACAGTATAATAAACTGATCATAAGGAAAATAGAGGCTGTCTCTTCCGATACTTGCAACAAAGGATACATTTGGACTGACTTGGGTTATATTTAGTGTCTTGTCTCTTTGGACCCTTGTTGGCCAGGAGAGGGATCTTGGGAATGATATGTAGCTATACACAGATGAGATCACGCTAAGACTACATGCAAATGAAACAAGGATGCCAGGCACACTCCAAGCTGCAGATGGTGTTCTCTAGGCCAGGGATACCAGTCAGGTAAGTGTTTTCCTGGCAGAGAGTGCAGCGAATGTGGATAGAATTGACAGACACGGTAGAAGCCGAGTCAGGCCAGGTCTTTCAACCTAAACCCCAGATATCCAGAGCTAGAATGATCAACAAATATATACGGGAAGATGTCTCAGATAGATTTGTACCATGCTTGTGATGCAATATATTTGAGACCTGATTGGACTAGGAAGAATTAAACGAGACTCCAAGACTGTGCTCCTGCTATTAAATGCTTTGTTATGTAGTTGGCCAGATTTAGGGTTTACCACATTGATCACTTCATTTATTATTATTATTATTTTTTTTTTTCAGGGAGGTACCACCTAATGGTGCACAAGGGTTATACTTATCTTGGAGAGTTTTTGGAGAGTCATGCTTAGTGGTGCTGGAAACCATATAATCCTAGGGAGAGAACATGAGGTTCCTGCAGAGTATTCCCTCAGCTGCTAACCCATATCTCTGTCCCTTCAATCTATTGTTTACAAAAGTATTTTAGATTGTTCTAGTAGTGCTAAATTTATGGTATTTATGTACAAATTAGGTGTGCCCCACCACCTCCATATATTTTTAAGAGTCTTAGAATACAGACATAAGATATGTATTATTCAGTGTTTTGCAATATTTCTGACTAAATTCTAGGACACATTTGTAATTCTACAGAGTTTACCTTTCTTGTATAGTCATGTTATTAAAGTGGCCAAAATCAGTTTTTTCTTCATTGTTTTTGCTGCTTCCATTTCTAGAATCACTTCTCCTTAGTTCAGAATATTTTCATCTTGATGGCTTTCTCTACTTTTGACTCAGGCAACTGACATTCTGAGGATACTTTCAAGGGGTCTGCTTGGAAGATTATTAACGAAGGTGCCCCGTAGATACGTTAGGATATTCAAACCTCACACTGCTACTCTGTGTTCTTAATTCACTATTTTTAGGAGGGGAAAATGAGAGATTTTTGTAAAATTTATTAGTTATTAATTTATAAAATTCCCTGATGTTCTATTATTGGCAAATAATCTTTTCTAGTCTTTGAGCCTACCAGGCATCTGTCTATGAGTTCTCTTTCCTATCCTACCTCTCATCCATTGGTCAATTTATTTATGAACCCATCTATTCATTATTTATACATCATTAGATCTATTTCTATATTTCATATATCCTTCCATTTCACTCTTTGTCTCTCCCTCAACCACTCTCTCGCTGTCTGCACATACATAATAGGTAGACAGGTATAAGAATAAAGACCAAACATTTTCATTCATTTTACATTTTATTCATTGGCATGAACTCATTTAATTTATATAATCTCCATTTAAAGTGGATATTGCCTCTAATTAAAACAAGAGCACTGTTTTCAGGGAGCTTAAATAATCTGTCCTCAAACAATTCGTCTTGTCCTTGATGGTAATTCAGATTGCCTGATGTAAAGAATGTGGTCATTAAAGCACAGGCAACGTGGCAACACTAGCTATATTAGCAAGAAAGTGGAAATGCTGTAAAAGAAAATCAATTGGGGAATGGACACAGTTAATGGTTTATCCATAAAATGAAATGAAATGTAGTTTCTAAAAGAATGAATTAGGCCTAAACATACAAAGGATGAGAAAGTATTTGTGATCCTTTGTTTCTTAATAATAGAACAAAACAATTATAACAGTATGTATAATATGATCACATTTCTATTAAGGTTATTATTATTTGCTTGTTTTTGTTTTGGGGCCATACCTGATGTTGCTCAGAGATTACTCCTGTTCCTGCCTGCACTCAAGAATCACTGCTGGTGATCCAACTTCCTGTTGGACTTGGGGGAATCATCTAGGATGACAGGGATATAACCCTGGTTGGTGACATGCAAATCAAACATTGGCTATGTTATTGCTCCAGCTCCTGCTAAGGTTATCTTTGTATCTTTCTGCCTGCTTAAAAATTGTTTGGAAAGATGCCCCAACTCATGCAGTTACCAGCAGCTCTTTTGGGACATGATCTTTGGGGAAAAACAGCTAAAATTTGATTGAAGTGTATTTCAGTATTATCTTAATAATAATAGTAATAATAATAATAATAGCTCATTTTATAAAAATGTTAAGTCTGTTTCTGAAACCATGCCCTCTCTGTACCTAATATCTCATCTGTTCTCAGGAAACAAATTTCCTTGATCCCCTCTCTCTAATTTGAGTCATCCAGCCCAGATGTTTTTGCTGTTCTGAAGTTTATGGATTTCTTTGTGGTATAAAGTAAGCATTTTATTGATTATAAAAAAGGAGAACAATGAAAGTAAATGAAGGAAGCAGTAATATATATTACTTTTCATATTATCATTTCTATTATGATTATACAATATAGTTGCAAAAGTGCTAAAGTTTATAGCATGTTAGACAGTATTACTGTATACCACCACCAAAGTGTTTATGGCATTCACCCCTGTGCTTATGTTGCCTTTAGTCCAATTTTTATTTTCTGCAATTCTTCTTCCACTTTTTGTTGATAAATTTATTTTGGTTGTTTTGTTTTGGAGGCTATTCATAGCTGTATACAATGTTTACTGCTAGCTCTGTATTCAGGAATCATTGCTGGCAGTGCTCAGGGGAGCATGTGTGGTGCCAAGGATTGAACCTAGGTTTGCTGCATGTAATGCTAATGCCCTACCTATTGGACTATTACTCTGACCCACTTCATCAAATAGATCTCCTCTTATTTCTTTTTACCCTTGATTGATTTTTTTTAAAAACTAAAAATTAAGCTTTTAAAAATTCTTTAAAAGGAAAGTAGACTTTTAGAATATTTAGAATATTTTCAGTTATTAAATACAATTAGAAAGTTCTCATTGCCATCCTCGTTGTTTTTTCCTGAAGATAATAAGCTAAAACAATCAATTTTTATCTTTCTATGATATATTTGTTGAAGCTAAGAAATTCATTTTGACCTATGGGAAAGTTCATCAGGAATGCTCTGTAATCTCCTTTCTTCTGTAACAGAGTCTTTCAGGGGAACCTAGTGCTCACAAAACTCCTATCTTGCAGTGTTTTATCTGTTTTTATTATTTTTTTTTATTAAAAATGGCATCAAAACAAGTAAACCATGTAAGAAGCATAACTTAGTGGTTGCTTTCTATTCTTTGCCATCCTACAACTCAACCTGCTCAGCTCCCCTCTGGTCACACCCTTGAGAGTAACCTGATTGACTGACTGACCACCTTCTCAGGCAGGGCTGTGGCCTGGGGAGTTCATGGGTTCAGTGCACCTTTCAGAGACCCACTGGACTCTACTGCTTAAGTCTTTCTGGTTCTCACTTCTTGCCTTAACGAAATAGTATCTCTTAGCATATAAATGGTGTAAATACAGAGTAGTATTTTCCAATTAATCCTGCACAATTGATTCCCTAAGGTATAAGAGGAAAAAAACTCCAAACTTCTATATTTTGATCAAGATGTATAGGAACTTAGCTTTCCTAATGTTCAATGAGTGAGGTGGGAGGCAAGTTTGGAACGACCGCCCAACTACTCTGATTATCATCGTGGTCTCCTAGCTAAAAGCAGGGATCCTGGAAATAGTAATTTAAAGACTCTTCCACATCTACAAAAATAACCATGAGAAAGAGTAATTTCTGATATATGTAAATCTTCCAGAATGGGAATTCCAGTTATATATGGAATCTATGTGTTAAAAATATAAAAATCCAACTTTTCCCCAAAATAAAGAACTAGAATATTCTAACCTGTATATAAGATTCTGTTATAGTGAAGAATTAAAGTACACTTTGAAATGACTTCTTAAAACTAATGTGAAGTTCCAATGTATTCTGAAGCTTCTGCAAGAAGAAAATTAATTGAACACAGTCCCATTTATTTATCTTTGCTTCCACTTGCTTGGATAGTGGTGTTTCATCCATAAAGATGTCGTTAGCTTTTATATCATGTTCTGCCCATTTTCCTCTTTGTACCTTATGGTTTCAGGTCTGATATCAAGATCTTTAATCCATTTTGATTTGACTTTCATGCACATCATTAAGGAGTGATCTAAGTTTACATTTTTGCATGTAGCTGACCAGTTTTCCTAATAGTCTTATCGATGAGTTTTTCCTTGCTCCACTTCGTGTTTCCTGCCCCTTTCTCAAAGATTAGGGACTGTCTCAGGATCAGAGAGAGAGAGAGAGAGAGAGAGAGAGAGAGAGAGAGAGGAAAAGACATAGAATGATAACACTCATTTGTGGGATATAAAAAAAACAGTATGGTATGAATTCCCAAGAAAATAAAGGCGGACCAGGAGGATCAGTATATAATAGAAAGCCTTCATATCGACAGGGCAGAGAAAGGAACTCTGTGATGAAGATAATTAGAAATGACCATCCTGGACAAGAACTGGGTGCTAAAAGTAGGTAAAGTGATGTGTTATACTCCTTCAATAATATTTCAAACCACAGTGTCTAAAATATAAAAGAAAGAAGAGAGAGAGAAATAAGAAAAATGTCTGTCATAGAGACAGTGGGGGGTTAAGGGGGAGGGAAACTGGATGATTGTGGTAAGAATGCATTGCTTAAGGATGAGTATGGGGTATTGGACATTAACTAAAACTCAATCACAAACAACTTTAAAACTTGTATTTTACAGTGATTCAATTAAAGAATTAATTTTAATAAAATTAAAAAACATTAACACCTAGAAGATGAGAATGTTTTCAATTATTTGGGGCATTTTTTTGTTGATTGAGAAGAGGAAATAGCAATGGGAACAGAGATGGACGATTACATTTTGGACACAGTGAATTCTGAGAATTTCCTCTTTTCTATAAGTTAACCTCGTATCAGGCATATGAAATATTGTGCCACAGAGGTTTAAATCAATATGTACTTAAAACAATTTAAATAATCTATTTCCAGTTATGTTTCTATAGATAAACATTATTTATAATTGATGCTTATGTTTTAAGTAATATGAAATGATTTATACTAGAAATCACTTGTAGTGGAAAGCTATGTAAAACAATATACCTTATCTTTTGTATCTTATTTTATTTTTTTTATTTAAACAGTTTGTGGGGGGCTTACAAGCTGCATTCACAGGCTCATACTTAGACTTGGGTCTCCTTTCAGTGTCAATTTTTTTTGGGCTGGAAAAATAATGCAGTCTTTAAGGCACTTGCCATGCATGAGGCCAATTTTAATTTGCTCCACAAAACTGCATAGTCTGCTGAGCATTGCTATGTGTAGCTCAACGATCCACTTGAAATTCGTATTTTTTATATTTATTATGTTCTATATTAATTTTTGTACACGATTTTAAGTACCAGAGTATATATAGTATGAAGCACATCTGATGTATGAAGCATTTTTATATGTTAACCTATGTGCACAGCATTTATTACCAGCATGACTGTCTCACATGGAATTTTTGTTAGATTTTTCTGCCTTATTAAACAATCTGACACATACATGTATGAAGAGTAATTTTGCCTCCTGTCTTCATATTGCATAAATAAAACTGATGGATGGAGTGGGAAGAGGCTTACTTGGTTCAAGGATTTATTTATGTCACACCCCAAAGAATTCTAGGTCAAGACACGTGGAAGAAGTGAGTCTTTCAAGAAGAGTTTAGAAAATGGGGGATAGGGGAAGCCTTGAGGCAAGCTGCCTGGTCTTCAGATGCAGAAAGGCTGTAGGAAATGCTATGAGGTCCATCTGGAATGTGAAGAGGGGCAGCTGACTTGGAATAATCAAAAGTCAAGAGGGTAGACAGGATGGAAGAGAATAATGAAGATGCTCAAATCATAGTATTTGCCAGAAAATAAGTTGTATCCAAGAGAATTTGGATGTTTGACTCTGGATGCTTGACAGCTATATTTTAGATAAGGACCTCAAGACTTGAAACTCAAAAGCCATGACTTAGCCTGTTTATATGAACTCTCACTCTATAGTCGTGATCGTATAGTGGTTAGTGCTCTGTGGCGTGAACTCTCATTCTATAGTCTCTGCTGCATTATCCATTATTTCTGATGGAAATTAATAAAAGGATAAAGGAATCTGTGAAATGAAAATATGGAAATTAATTCTGATGGAATTCTGATGGAAATTAATAAAAGGATAAAGGAATCTATGAAATGAAAATATGACATTATTCTTCAAAAACATATAAATTTATTTTAATTTAGACAAATGCTATTAGATTATCACTTTGTGATTTTCTTGAAAAATTTAAGATTAAATTAAATTTATTTCTTCAAATTACCAGTTAAGTATTTCTGATTTCTTTAATTTTTGCATGCTATTCATAATGTAATATGCAATATTATTATTCTGTTTACTGAGATATCCATGTTTTTTTTCCTTTTTTCTACCTTCTCTTTCTTTCCCTTCCTTCCTCCTTTCTTTGGTGATATCTCCCTTCCATTCTGAAATAAAGACAATGCTTTGATAAGTATTTTTTATGCATTTTCATTTGTGTCAGATAAATTCCCCAAAGTGTGGTTGCATGGTCTGAGAGTATATGCATTTTAAGTTGTGATATGTATTTTCATATTACTTTTTATTTACTTTTTAAAATTTATTTATTTATTTTGGCTTTTTGGGCAATACCTAGTGGCGCTCAGAACCTGGTTCTGCACTCAGAAATTGCTCCTGGCAGCCTCAGAGGACCATATAAGATACCAAGAATCCAACTCAGTTCAGTCCCAGGTTGGCCAGTGCAAGGCAAATGACTTACCGCTGTGTCATCACTCTGACCCCTCATATTACTTTTTAAATAAGTTTACACAAATTTACATTCTTGTCAGCAAAGAATGAAAAGATTCTTTTTCACATTCTTACATGAACTGAGGTTATCATTCTTTATTCTGTCAGTTTGGTGGGTAAAGAGTGATGTTCAGTTTCAATGTGCTGCCTAAGAGTTAGAACATGCTTTCTTTTATTAGCTTTTGCTATATAACAAACTGCACAAACTTGATGGCTTAGGGCTCTAACCATTTATTCAGTTTATGGTGCTGTTGGGGCAGCAATTTGGTTTAGACTCAACTGGACAGTTAGTTTTTCTACTCGTCTAGCCTCTGCTTTGTCGTGGGTCTGAAGTCAACTACTGAAGTTAACTACTGGTCAGTTTAGCAACTCTGGAGATTGGCAGTGTCTGGGTGTTTATTAAGGCGAGAAAGAGGTGTAACTCTATCTCTAATTTACCAGGATACTAGGGGATTATTTGTAGGGTGCTGTGGCAGAAAGCACTTAGACATGGCAAGCCCTAACAAGAAGGTTTTTTTTGCTTGCTCTATATTTACAAATTTCTCATTGATCAAAGCTAGCCATATGGCCCATCCATATCAGTAATGAGAGGGAGAAATAGACTTTTTTTGTGCTGATGAGAGGAGGAAATTACTTATTTATTGCTTGCAATTTACTATATCCACCTTTCCTATTCTTTTCGGTATTACTATTATACTTCTAAATAATCTTTGTTTATTTTTTCTAAGCAAATCATAAAATAAAATTTTGTTTAGTTGTATGAGCCAGTCGCTTGTCTTAAACATTACACATTTTTTTCTCTTAACGTCAAGAGAAAAGTGAAAGATAGAAAAAATGTGTAAGGTAGTTCTTTTACCATATTAAAATGATCTGTCTTTGCTTCTTCAAACAAAACCGCATAACTAGAACTATCTAGTCCCGTCTCCCAGTTAGAGGGGAAATAAGGGAAGTACCAAGACCAAACAAGTATAAGATCACTAAGCTGTAA
The DNA here is from genome assembly GCA_004027635.1 of Crocidura indochinensis. Taxonomy (NCBI): domain Eukaryota; kingdom Metazoa; phylum Chordata; class Mammalia; order Eulipotyphla; family Soricidae; genus Crocidura; species Crocidura indochinensis. The sequence continues at coordinate 25,382 of PVKC010010115.1, forward strand.
ACTAGGCACAGAGGAGACCATCTATTCTAGCAGCCCCAAGGGAGAGGGAGGTGGATATGGGTGGTAGGATGGGAATGGAGGTGGAAGGAGGACAATTTGATATGGGAATCCCCCTGATTTTATGTTAATATGTACCTAAAATATTATTGTCAACAATATACAAAAAATAAAGAAATATTATTAAAAAAAATGATCTGTCTTTGAGACCGGAGAGATAGTACAGTGGGTAGGGTGCTTACCTTGCACATAGTAGACCTTGATTCAAATCCCCAGGATTCCATCTGATCCCCTAAACCCAACAGGTGTAATTCTTAAGTGCAGAGCCAGAAGTAACCCCCAAACATTGCAGGCCATGGTCCCCAGATCCAAAAACAAACAAGAAATAAAAATCTGTTTTAAAAAGGCCTTCCTTATTCCAAGGTGAGACAACACTTCTATTTCTGATTTTTTTCCTTCTAGTTTAGCTTTTTTATTATTTCCATTTAGAGCTTGAATGTGTCTGATCATTTTTTAATCTTTATTTAAGCACCATGATTACAAGCATATTTTATTTGGATTTCAGTCATAAACAGAATACCCCCCTTCACCAGCCAATAATACCACCACCAATGCCCCCTCTCCTCCCTCACACCTGCCTGTATCCACGACAGGCTTTCTATTTCTCTTATTCTTTAGCATTGTCATGCTAGCTGTTAGTGTAGTTATTTCCCTAACAGCATTCACCACTCTTTGTGATGAGCTTCAAATTGTGAGATGGTCCTTCCGACCCTTCCAGCCCTTAACTCTATTGTCTCTGGACCTTATTACAGTAATGTCTTTAATTTT
>PVKC010010116.1:0-15024 GCA_004027635.1 Crocidura indochinensis
AAAAAAAAAAAAAAAAAAAGAAAGATAGAAATGTAAAGATGTTTGTTTGCCAAATCAGACACAAATCCAAGTTGCTTCCACAGTATGGATTAAAACGCATTACACAGTCAACTTTAACATTTGCAGCAGTCTGGATAAAATTAGATTCAAGCAGCGGATAAAGAAATTTACATTATCATGCATATATTAGCAATTTTTAGTACTTTAAAAATTAAATTCAGCCAAGAAGTACATCATGTATATTTATCCTCAGGAATCAAAGACTGATATTAAGATGTACATTTAATGTTGAAAGTAACCAAAATTGGAACATAAGATGTGATCTCCATTCTTACTAAGCTTATAAGCACAGAGCAGAATGTCTCTTAACTGTAGAAAGTGCCAAAGAGAATACAGTTGGCGGTGACTGTTTGGGTCTTGGATATAATGCTACAATTAAGAAATTCTACTATAGACTTAGCAATAGCACAGCAGGTAGGATGCTTGCCTTGCACAAGGTGAACCAGAGTTCTATCTATGGCATGCCATATGGTCCCCCAAGCACCGCCAGTAGTGATTCCTGAGTGTAGAGCCAAGAGTAACCCCTGCACATCACTGGGCATGGACTCAAAACAAGAACAAACAAATTCTACTCTAGATATTATAAAAAATATCCCTCTGTAAATTGTATTACTTAACACAACTCCTTCCAAAGAAAGCTGCCATGTACATCAACTAAGGAAATCTGTTCTCACTCTCCTGCCCAAGAATAAAATAAATTCAACATTAGCCTAAAAAAGAAGAGGGCATAACCCTAATAAAAGACCTCAAAATCTAGAGGGGGGGAAAAGTATTTGCCTCCCTTTTCAAAGGCCCTTGAGATGATAGTATAGTTGCTGTGCACAAAAAGCTGAAAACATGGGGCTAGAATGATAGCCCAGATAGCAATAGGGGTGTTTGCTTTGCTCGCCACCAACCCAGGACAGACCCAGGTTCAATATGGTACCCCAAGCCTGCCAGGATTGATTTCTGAGTGCAGAGCCAGGAGTAACCCCTAAGTGGCATTGAGTGTGGCCCAAAAACCAAAAAAAAAAAAAAAAAAAAAGATTGAAAATATGCAAATATGGCAACTTTGATCAAGATTCCACATCTAGGGGCTGGAGAGATAGCATGGGGGTAAGGCATTTTGCCTTGCATCCAGAAGGACGGTGGTGCGAATCCTGGCACCCCATATGGTCCCCCGTGCCTGCCAGGGGCGATTTCTAAGCATAGAGCCAGGAGTGACCCCTGAGCACTGCTAGGTGTGACCCCCTGCCCCAAAAAAACAACAAAAGATTCCACATTTACAACCTTTGCACATATCTTGTTTGATTCCATGATCATAATAAGCAATGCCTAGCAGAGAATACAACTTTCCTCTTCTTTCCACATCTTACAAAGGCCTCCTTCACTTACAGGATTTTCCATGGGAAAAGATAGGATGATTCAGGAAACATTTCTTTTCCTAAGTCAGTATCTCTTCCCCAGACTTACTCCAGCATTAAGTTACTCTCTATTGCCCTCTGGAGGATCTCAATATTAATGGAAGAAAATAAACCAGCACATGTCTACAGCCTATATAATACATAAAAACATTCATAACCGAAAGTGACATTCAGAACTCTCACACTCCAAGTATCAATGGAAGTCATGTGAAAAGCATGCCACAGACTGTAAATCTGTTGAATATGAATAACCCTTTTATCTACTCCCTCATGTCTAACCCACTTCCTGGAGTTCACACATCCACTCAGCAAAGGTGTTAAAACTCCATTCTCTACTGTGTCTTTCAATTCTAACAAAAAAAAAAAAAAAAAAAAAAGATTGTGGTGAATCCAGAATCTACTGTGAAGAAACTCATCTGATGGATATGAAGATGTAACGTGTGAAGGGATGATTGGTTGAGAGCTGCAGCAACTTGGAGAAGTCAGATTCCATTACAAAGCTGGATACCCAAAACTTGACCCCATACCCTAACAAAACTGTAGGAAGAAATAGTACAGGGGGCAAAGTGATTATCTTGCATGCAACTGACCCTGTTTCAACCTTCTGCATCACATATGAGCCCCTGAGCACCATCATGGTTTACAACAAAGAGTAAGAATAAATTTAGTTAATAATAACAGGTGATAATTTTGTAGCACCCAAGGTTTTTTTTTTTTTTTTTTTAAATATCCATACTTTTTGGTCTTGCAAGAGGCCAGCTCGGGTTTAATTCCTGGCACTCCATATGGTCCCACGAGCACTGCCAGGAGTAATATTTTTTCTTTATTTAAGCACCATGGCTACATACATGATGAAGTTGGGTTTAAGTTATAAAAATAACACCCTCCTTCACCAGAGCAACCTTCCCAACATCAATGCCCCCCCCACCATTTCCCTCCTTCCCCACCCCCCCTCCCTGCCTGTATTCACAGGCATTCTACTTTTCTCACTCATTAACACTGTCATGATAGTTAGTGTAGTCATCTCTCTGACTAAACTCACCACTCTATGTGGTGAGCTTCACATTGAGAGCCAGTCCTTCAGCAGGAGTAATTTTTGGGTGCAGAGCCAGGAGTAGACCCTGAGCATTGCCTGGTGTGGTCCCCAAAAAAGCAAATCCCAAAAGAAAACCACAATTACTTATATGTAAAATATGTTTAAATGGGGACCGGAAAGATAGCATGGAGGTAAGGCGTTTGCCTTTCATGCAGAAGGACAGTGGTTAGAATCCTGGCATCCCATATGGTCTCTTGAGCCAAATAGGAGTGATTTCTGAGGGTGGAGCCCAGAGTGACCCCTGAGCACTGCCGGTGTGACTCAAAAAAACAAAATAAAAAAAATTATGTCTAAATGACTTCAAAACACTGAACTAAGAATAAGAAATAACAATAGATTGAATTTAACCCACCACAACAGATATCATGAATGGCAACTGCAAACATTGAGAAAAACCCAAGAAGGAAAACACATTCATCCCACTGCAATGAGATTCATCCTATCAAAAAACCATCTGCTTAATAGAGACAGAAGAAACAGATGTGGTAATTCAAAGACTGCTTAAATCTTGAGCTGGTCCCCTTGGAAGGTGGTTCATCTTAAATTTGAAACAAAGTGATTTTATATGGCATATTAAAGCATAAATAAATCACTCAAATAGACTGGCTATTTCTTTCTTTCTTCTTTCTTCTTTCTTTCTTTCTTTCTTTCTTTCTTTCTTTCTTTCTTTCTTTCTTTCTTTCTTTTCTTTCTTTCTTTCTTTCTTTTTTAGTTTTTGGTTTTTGGGTCACACCTGGCAGAGGTTACTCCTGGCTCTATGCTCAGAAATCGCCCCCCCGGCAGGCACCATATTGGATGCCAGGATTCGAACCACAGTCTTTCTGCATGAAAGACTAACGCCTTACCTCCATGCTATCTCTCTAGTCTGGCTATTTCTTCTCTCACTGACTTCGTCCAACAGCTAAGCTGACAGAGACAAATTCAGTGGAGTTCTCCCAGGTAGACAGGGGAATCTGCATTTGGAGTTGCTCATGTTTAGCTGCTGCTGCTGCTTCTCTTCCAAGGAAAACAACTCAGGTTTGGTGACAGCTCAAGTCCTACTATCTACTGTTAACTTTCCTCAACTCAGATCTGCTTTAAATTCTAAGTCTATTCCTGTATGTAATATATTTCATTCTTTCTATGCATTTATCTACATAGTTTTCTTTTTCAGAAACAAAGATAGAGACCATGCCCCCATGTTTAAGGCCCTGGTCATTCATTCATTCATTCATTCTCTCTCTCTGCCCCCCCCCTCAGCTGGTAAGATGACAATTCATTTGCAGTTTAAATATACCATCTTAATAATATAACTTTTACTGTCATTCATCAAATTTCTATTTCGGCATCATTAAAAACATCTTGCAGGGCTTAGTAACAGTGGACACGCACCTTCCACAAGGCCAACCCGGGTTGAATCCCTGGCATTCCATATAGACCCCGCCCAAGCCCAACCCTAAAGTTTCCTAAGTGTAGAGCCAGGTTATGACCCCAAAGTTATAAACAATTAAATAATAAATGCAGCTGACCAGGATTTGACCCCTAGTACTACATATGGTCCCCCAAGTCTTGCAAGGAGTTATTCCTGAGAACTGACCCAGAAATATGCCCTGAGTAAAACTAGATGTGATCTAAAAACAAATAAAAATTTTGATAAGAAAAGATTTCTGAAAAACAAAACAAACAAGTAAACAAAAAAACCAAAGTCCGGCCCGGGAGATAGCATGGAGGTAAGGTGTTTACCTTTCATGCAAAAGGACATCGGTTCGAATCCCGGTGCCCCATATGGTCCCCCGTGCCTGCCAGGAGCAATTTCTGAGCATGGAGCCAGGAGTAACCCCTGAGCACTGCCGGGTGTGACCCAAAAATCAAAAAAAAAAAAAAAAAAAAAAAAAAAAAAAAAAAAAAAAAAAAAAAAAAAAAAAAAAAAAAAAAAAAAAACCAAAGTCCCTGAAATAGAAAATGGTGGTTTAATCATTTGAATACATTTATACATTAAAGACTTGAAAATTTGGGGACGAGAAAAATAGGACAGTGGGTAGAACTCTTGCCTTAGACATGACTGACAGGGTTACCATATGGTACCCTGAGTATTACCAGGACTAACTCCTGAATACAGAGCCAGAAGTAGCCCTGAGTTTTGCTGACTGTGGCCCAAAAATGAACAACAACAAAAAATTCTTGTTAATTTAGTATCATATCTAGATAAGAACTAAGAGGACAAAAAAAAAAAAGTTCCACTGATCATTGAAATTCACATGATTTATTTTCTGTATATCAAAAAATATGCGAACAATACATAGAATTTAGCTACCTGAAAATCTGGCCAAGTCCTTAAAGATTATTTAATAATGGATTATTCCCCTTATTATTATTATATATAACATATATAATGTATTATAATTACATATTTTTATTCCCTCCTTGGGGTGTTGGGGCTGGGCCACATCTGATAATGCTCAAGGATTACTCCTGGCTCTATGCAGGAATCACTCCTGGTGGGCTCAGAGAATCATATGGGATATACCGAAGATCAAACCCTGGGTCAGCTGCATGCAAGACAAGCACCCTATCCATTGAGCTATCACTCTGGCCCCAATAATGGATTATTCCTGAAGAATGTATAAAGTTAAGTTAAATTTAAAGAATGCTGTTTATCAACTGACTTCCAAAAATTTCTTCAGGGCCCTATTAGACCTGTGCTGTAGTCCTACTATTTATTTTTTTCTTGAAAATGAATTAATTAAAACAATGAAGATTGTTTTGTTTAAAATTTCTCTCTATTGATTGCTGTCTGCAAGAGTTCTAATAATAGACAAATAGAAGGAATTTATGTATTGTTTTGGTCTTTTGTTTCAAATATGACAAAGCTCTTTCTCATTTTAAATTTCCCCTTACCCCAAAGGACAAGTGATCAATAAAAAGCATAAATATTGGAACTGCTGTCTAAGATAAGACAGGCAGAGTAATATAGAAACTAATAAGTATGGAATTGGCAGAATTCCATGAATATGCTACATTGAAACATAAATAGGAATATATCATTATAATTTGGGGTATCTATAAATTCAAAATTTATAGGTCAGAATAATCATCAGTGTCAGAGTCAGGGCAAATTGAAACCCTGCTTAAGATCAGTGGAAATATGGTACCCACAACTCTTGCTAAGGATCATTTTGTCCTAGTGAAATTTCCCAGTTGTATAAATCAGAACCCCCAGGTCCCAGATCTTCAATAATGTTTATTATTAATAGTCCATTGAAGGTCCAAAAAAAAAGTCAACCTCCGCTGCCTGTGGAGGCTCAGAGATTATAGATTGCTAATCTGCTAATTCACGGCTAACCTAACAAATCTTTCTTGAGACTACCAGAGAGAACTGCTCAGATCCATTCATATTTGAAATCCTAGTACATTCTAGGGCACAATCAGGAATTCCTCAAGCTGTCCTTCTATTTTGATTTTTGTGGTGTTAGGGAGCAAACCCAGGGCCTTATCTATCAAATACAATTCCATTTTTATCAGGTGTATGAGTGTTAGACATTGAAGATGTTACACACATTCTCCAAATATTTAATCTGCCTGTGACTACAAGAGGTTACTACACTACCTACTCCTCTGAAATGGTTCTGAGAGCAAAGCTTCAATTGATTAATGATTTTCCAACGATTTCATACCCAATCAATAACGATGCTACCATGTGTGAATAGAGCCCTACTCCAATTGCAGTGTTTCTACGAACAACACCCATCATGTTAAGTGCAAGAGAAATAGACTGTTTTCCCATGGCTTCTGCTGTTATGAATCAATGACACAAGCAATAATAGCAGTGGGCATTACTAATAGAGCACTTAAGATGCATCATCAGGTACCATGTCAAATATTTTAATACACTAATTTAATTTTAAGAGATGATCCTCAGAGCTCCTGGGCACATAATTTAGACAATGCATGCATTTCCTTCTATTTATAAAAATCCGACATATCCCAAAACAAACATCTCATTTCAAAATATTTCTTTTTATATCGAGCAAGGCTGGGGTTTGTGGCATGCTGCAGTATGTTCTGCCTGTAGCTGAACACTGAGTGTACATGCCAAGTGGTCTTGGAAAAGTTCTATGGTTTCAGTTACTCTGTTCTCATCCATGCAACGAAGATTCTTTCTCTTGTCCCAAAATTCTCTAGCAGATATGTTACATGATGAATGAATAGGGGGACTCAGTACTCGGTACTTGATATGGTAAATGCAAAATAGTTGACACTTCCCTGGACAAAACCCTCAAAAGCAAGGTTCTGTGTGCTCAACTTTCTGAAAAATTCCATTTGGTATCAAGAGTCATCAGAATCATTATTCAATTTTCAATAGATTTTGATGAGTTTGCAAAGTACTCTAAACCCACTCTCCCCTATCTGTAAAACCTATAGCATTTGTCATACAATCAGGATGTAGGAAACAGGCTTACCAAGCTGCTGTTAAAGAAGAAACCTGCTAAATGACAATATGTCTGGGAAATGTTTATAAACAAACTCTGAAACATCTGTCTACATAAAAGTCTGAAAACAGATAGGAAAATTAGCTTTGGAGGGAAGGGCATACTCTATTGGGCCAGAGCAATAGCAAAGTGGTAGGGCATTTGCCTTGCAAGCAGTTAACCCAGGTTGAACCCATGTTCAGTCCCCAGCATCCCACATGGTTTCCTGAGCCTGCCAGGAGGGATTTCTATTTTAATAAATACTGAAAAAATGAACCTGCTTTCCATAATAAAAGTATCTGTACATGTGCCTGTACGCTAAATACATATAGTTGCATATAAGTATAAACATAGTTGCATATAAGTATAAATATAGAGGCAACGCAAACATGATTTATTCTATTCTATTAGTACCACCACAATCTTATAAAGATTATGGAACCTTTAACTCCACGACAGTGATAATATTCATATCCTACTATCAAATATATCATTCCTAGTACATTTAATTACCTATCAAGTTTCTCCTGTGTCTGTTATATACCTTCTAAATCAACAAAAAATAATTCTGAAGCTATTTTAAATTCTGCCATTATTTTTCAAATTCTATAAAGGGTGTGGTGTAGAAAGATAAGAAAGAGACCAAAGTGCTTGCCTTGTACAGAGGTGAACCCATTTTAATCCCAATACCACCTACTGAACCCTACCAAGAAATGATCCAGCACCACCAGGGCTCACTTTTGAGTATAAAGCCAGGAATAGCCTCTATCTCTCTTTGTATGGCCAAACATTTCCCCAGGTCATCACCCCCCAAAAAAGAAAGCAAAAGAAATTTCATAACTATTAAACAAGAGCTCACATTCACTCTCCTTCAAATTCCTTATAATCTACAGCCAACTTTCAGCTTCTATGAATGTCAGTTCTAGTTATTGTCTATAAATGAATCATACAATATGGATCCCCTTTGTGCCTGGCTTTATTTCACTTGGAATATTATTTTAAAGACTTTTTCATAACTGGCATTTTTCCAAAAACAAACACTTTTTTTAAAATATCTTTATTTAAACACCTTGATTACAAATATGAGTGTAGTTGGGTTTCAGTCATTTGTTAGATTTGATTTTCCCTCTGACAATGCTATCTATAGGACATCATCAGGCTGTGGGACTTACTTGAGTGAGACAGAAAGAGGTAGAGAAAAAAGGGAAGAGCCAGCCGAGCAGGGACACTACAGATGTAGAGAATGAAGAGTTTGTCCTGGTATGCCTATAATGTCATGGTAATAGGTGCTAATGAAGAGAGACAAGCCTGTAAGTCAGGCTCCCATTCTGCATATCAGCCTAACAGAGACCACAGAGAACCCAGAATATCTCCTAGAGTTCTCACCTCAAGATCCAAAACACTGACAAAAGCACAGAGCAGATTACTTACAATCAAAGCCCTAATTTCACAGGAGAGCATATTTTGCATGATCTGGCAGGTTACAAACCCGCACAGGAAGATAGCATCTGTCAAGTTCCTCAGGAAATCAGGCAGAACCAAATGTAATTCCTTACCTAGAAAAAAACACAAACACATAATGCATATTAAAATTCAATTGGTATAATCTTATGTCTTTCTCAGAGCTTAAGCCACACATTTAACCACTTTTTTTTCTCATAGCAGACTGGTAAAGACACGTTGATACTGAATTCTAAACATACAAAGCACATTTTCACTGATGCAATATTGTCTTGATGGGAATGCTCCCAACTATGGTATATATTTGGTAAGTGTTTCTAATGGGAGTTATGAAATCACTGTATTACACATAAGAGTTGATAACAATTATTAGCAAACAGTATAGTTAGTCATTTCCAAGACACAACAATCATGTAACCAAATGTACCCCACTTGAAATCCTATTCAAATACAAAATCCATCCATTCATTAGTTGAGTATCCTTTAACCCAATATAACGTCCACTAAGAGTAAAGTGTGTTGATAAAACAGAGAGAAAAATCCCAAGTCTAGCCATCAGGGACTTCCCAATTTAATGCAAGATTTTTCCCCTTTTATGAATTCCAACACAAACAATTCTAGAAGTTCCCATTCCTGCCTAGACAATCACTTATTTTCTGAGCTTTCTCCTAACACTTGTGCCAGAAAACATGATACAACCATTAACAGAGCATTAACCCTTCCCTCAAGGAACATAGATCCTGGTACCAGCAAAGATGTTCTAATATAAAACTGGATACAGGATGTAATAAGAGGAGGTGTCTGGGCTAAGAAAAAGCCTTCTGGGTGAGACACTTCTAACTGGAGACCTGAAGAATGAAGTGTTAAAGAAAGCATCATGGTGGCATATGGTTCTCAAAATGTGGTTACAGAATCCCTAAAGAATCCTACAACCTTTTCAGGAGATTCAAAGTTCTAAACAGGAGGCTGGAGAGACAGCACTGGAGTAAGGTACTTGTCACTCAGGTTTGATCCCTGGGTTTGATCCTAATATGTCCCTGAAGTCACTGGGAGAGATCCTTGAGCAGAGTGCCACAAGTAAGTGCTGAGTACAACTAAATATAGACCAAACCCTCTTCCTACTCTTCCCAAAGTCAGTCCCTAATAATACTATGATGTAGAATAATACCAGTATACACCCTTGGTTTACAATAATCCAAAGTTGCTTTCCAAAAGCTATACACAACGGAGAGCAGAAGCACTTATTAGAATGAATGATTTTGTGGAGCCAGGGAGATAGATAAGTAGGTAGGATGCTTGCCAAGCACAAAGCTGACCTAGGTTTGATCTCATGGTCCTCTGAGCCTGCCAGTAGTGATCTCTGAGTGCAGAGCAAGGAATAAGCTCTGATTTCTACCAGGGTGTGGCCCCCAAACAAACAAAAAAGTGAATGTACAGTCTTAGGTCAAAGAGATAGAGGTTTAACATGAGGTGGTGGACCTTAATTCAATCCTTGGAACCACACATGGTCCTCATAAAACCTTCAGGAGTGACCCCTGAGTATATGATCCCCAAATTCCCTCCATCACAACAATAATAACAAAAGGAATGATCTATTAAACCAGCCTGTAAGGAGACTGGTAAAATTGACCCAGAAACAAACAAACAAAAAAAACAAAAACAAAAACAAAAAAAAAATTAACCTTTTTCACCCAGAAATCTTAGTATTCTCTCTGAGTGAGAAAATATATTTTTAAATGTTATTTAGGGAACCCTGCCTTTGAGATCCTCTCCGCTGCAGAAGGCTTCCTGCCCCCTTTCCCTTCTCTTAAATAACATCCTTTCTGAATCTGGCACAAAAAAAGTTATATTTGCCAGTAATAGATAATTTGTTACTGTTACATTCCAAATGTATTAAGCTTCCTTTGTTTTTGCTTTTCACAACACATGGCCATGTCAGGGATAATTTCTGGTAAGCTTAGCACACTATATGGGGATCAAACCCTGCGTGTAAGGCAAGTGCCTTACCCTCTTTATTATCTCTCCAACCCTGACAAAATGTATTAATTTATTTAGAAAAAAATTCCTTTCTTTTTTTTTTTTTGTGCCCCCCACCCAAATCCCTTTCAGTTGTAATTTATATGGAAGCAAATAAGAGAGGGCAATGTCCCTTAGTATTCACAAATGTGCTTAAGATTATAATTTTGAGTGAACTATGGGCTTAAGTTAACTACTAGTTACTTGCAAAGCAAGTGGTCAATTACATAAAAGAGAAACTGAATTGAGGAGGGCGGAGAATCTAAAATTGACCTAAAACTACAATCTATTCTAAAAGATAATATGAAAGAGCTATGAAATCCAAGAGCTCAAGAACCATCAGCCTCTGACATAAATTCATGGCCAACCCCCAACTGGAGCAAGTGATTACAAAAGGAAGAAAAGAAAAGAACCACAATGATAGTGGTGTCTGATCCCTTTTTCTAAAAACTTGGTGCCTTCTGAGTGGTAGTACTCGGAGCAACCAGAGGAATATAGAACATTAAAGGAAAGAGTACCAGTAACTGTCCAATAAAGCAATTCAAAATATATGCTGTTACTACAACAATTTGAGCATCGAGTCAAATTAATAAGATGGACTAGAGTTTCTTTGCTATTAAACATATCTAAAACTCGGCTTTAAGGAGCCAGAGAGATAGCATGGAGATAAGGCATTTGCCTTTCATGCAGAAAGACGGTGGTTCAAATCCCGACATCCCATATGGTCCCCTATGCCTGCCAGGAGCAATTTTTGAACAGATAGCCAGGAGTAACCCCTGAGTGCTGCTGGGTGTGACCCAAAAACAAAAACAAAAACAAAAAATCGGCTTTAAAATGGTGCAATTGGTGAATCATAAAATCATGTGAATGAGGTTGATGGTTATATTTAGTAAGTGCTGATATTATTGGTTTCAAGTTATATTCTGGACTCATTATATAAGCTCAATTCAAGAGTTGAAGATAAATTCTGCTTTAAACTCCACAGGCAAGGGTCAGGTGATACAAACAGAGCGTACTACTTGCCACCTGCTCCAAGCCCTCAGGCAGAACTATTTAATATTAAAAAATGAGGGCCCGGAGAGATAGCACAGCGGTGTTTGCCTTGCAAGCAGCCGATCCAGGACCAAAGGTGGTTGGTTCGAATCCCGGTGTCCCATATGGTCCCCCATGCCTGCCAGGAACTATTTCTGAGCAGACAGCCAGGAGTAACCCCTGAGCACCTCCGGGTGTGGCCCAAAAACCAAAAACCAAAAAAAAAAAAAAAAAAAAAAATATGAGGGGGCCAGAACAATAGCAGAGTGGCAGGGCATTTGGCTTGCAAGCGGCTGACTTGGAAAGAACCTGGGTTCGGTTCCAGGCATCCCATATGATCCCTTGAGCCTGCCAGGAGTGATTTCTGAGCACAGAGCTAGGAGTAACTCCTGAGCACCATGAAGCATGGCTGCTTCCCACAAATCAAAAAATGGCAAAATAGAGTATATATGAGATAAAGCATTTGCCTAGAATAATGTCTACTTTGACCACAACCCTGGTTTCATCGTGGCACTACATATGGTCCCCTGAGCATCACAAGGTGTGGCCCAAAGCACTCTCCACTCCCATATAAATATATACACACATAGATAACACAAGGACATAAATAGATAAGTCTTTCCCACTTTTTGGGGTTCAGTTTGTGTATCCCAAAGTATGTGGGTAAAGGCCAAAGAACATGGGAGGATCCAACTTGTTGCCACACACTGATATCAGAAGGTGAAATCTTCTGAAAATAAACCAAAATAATGCCATAATCCTATACTGAGGATCGACTTCTTTATTATTTGTACAGTACCTGGAACATAGAAAGGGTCTGCTAGGTCTAAACTATAATCATTCGCATTCACACAGGGCCCAGTATCCAGGGTAGCTAGCTCAGAGACAGAAATGAATAAAAATAAGTCTCCTTCAAGAGTGGGCTGTTTTGGAAGAAAGAAACTGTCCTGCCCCCTGCTGGGCAGCAGCATTTAACAAAGAAAATTAACATGTTTGCAGCATCAGAGCTGAGCTTCAGTACTTCCACTGTCAGCCAGGTCAGCTTCAAAGAGCAAACAGCAGCTTCCTTTGTCTACTTTGACGTTCCTTTTCAATCTCAGATTATGATGTTGCACTGACCTTTGGCGAGAAGGGCGCTGTTCTACAAAGATTCTCCTAAGCGGCTTTCTAAAAAAAAACGCTTCCTAGATTCTCCCAGCATTTCTTATCACGAGGACAAGGCAAAGATGATTGAGGCATTTAATAGTGGTCTCAGGAAAGAGAGACAGATGACACAAGCAGCTTCCAAATGTCACTGGAAATGGTCTTTACAAGTGCATGAAGTCAAATGTGCATAGACCGTATCTGCATGAACAATGTTCTTTACCTACATAAAAAAAAAATTCTTTCTTTGCCAATATGGAAAAAAATTTAAAGTTCTGCAATCAATTCCATGTAAGACTTCTTACAGATGAGATATATAAATATGTTGAGTCAAGACCTGATTGCTAATAATTTTTATTTTTGTTATTGTTATTGTTTCTTTTGGGACCACATCGGCAGTGCTCAGGGGTTACTCCTGGCTCTTTACTCAGTTATCAATGCTAGACGGTCAGTGGACCAGATGGAGTGTTAAGGATTGTACCTGGGCTGGCTGTGCGCAAGGTAAGCACTTTCCAGCTATATATTAAAAAATTTCCCCCCCCAAAAAAAACAAAAAGGAGGGGCCCGGCGAGGTGGTGCTAGAGGTAAGGTGTCTGCCTTGCAAGAGCTAGCCAAGGAAGGACCAAGGTTCGATCCCCCGGAGTCCCATATGGTCCCTCCAAGTCAGGGGCAATTTCTGAGCACTTAGCCAGGAGTAAACCTGAGCATCAAAGGGGTGTGGCCCAAAAAAACAAAACAAAAAAAAATGTCCTTATTCTGTTGTCTTTTACAAATACAAAATTACACGTGGGAGAATTTGTTGATGCTTTGTTCCTTTTGTTCCTTTTGGGGTCATTACCTGGCAGTGCTTAGGGGCTACTGTGTTCAGGGTTTACCTAAGATCAAACTCAGAACTTCATACATGTAATGGTGTGCTCTAGTCTGCTGAGCTAACTCTCTATCTTAAAACAATTTTCCAACAAGGAAATAAAGCTTCTAACCTCATCCAAAAAGGAGAATAAGAGATGAAAAGACAGTCCCTAAAAGAAAAACTACAGATGGCCAAAAGACACATGAAAAAATATTCCACATCATAAATTATCAGGGAGATACAATTCAAAAATAATAAGATATCATCTCACACCACAGAGACTGGCACACAGCACAAAGAACAAGAACAACTGGTGCTAGTGCAGTTGTGGGAAGTAAGGGGCTCTCACTGCTGGTGGTAATGTCAACTGGTCCAGCTTATTTGGAAAATAACATAAATAATCTTCAAAAAAAAAAACCCTAAAACTAAACCTAGCAATATAACCAGCAATACCACTCTTAGTAACATCCCTAGGAGCCCAAAAGCACAATGCAGAAAAGCCCTTCATTCCTACGTTTATTGCAGCACTATTTAAAATAGCCAGAATTTTAAACAACCCAAGTGCCCAAGAGCAGATAGATGAATGGATAAAGAAGCTGTAGTATATCTACAAAATTGAATACTATACAGCTGGTAGGAAAATGAAGTTATGAAATTTGCTTATACGGGGCCCGGGAGATAGCATGGAGGTAAGGCGTTTGCCTTTCATGCAAAAGGTCATTGGTTAGAATCCCAGTGCCCCATATGGTCCCCTGAGCCTGCCAGGAGCAATTTCTGAGCATGGAGCCAGGAGAAACCCCTGAGCACTGCTGGGTGTGACCCAAAAACCACACACACACACACACACAAAAAAGAAATTTGCTTATACATGGATGGATATGGAATGTCTTATGCTGAGCAAATTGAGTCAGAGGGAGAGGGATGGACATAGAATGGTTCCACTCATTTGTGGGTTATATAAAAAAAGATAATATGGTATTGATATCCAGATACAATAGAGATGAGGGCCAGGAGGTCCAGTTCATGATAGGAAGCTTGCCACAAATAGTAAGGGAATGCAGTTAGAGCAGAGAAGGGACTACTGTGACAATGATAGTTGGAAATGATAATTTTGGGTAGGAACTAGATGCTGAAAGGTGTTAAGTGATATGCACGATACCCATTTAGTAATCATTTTGTAAACCACAGTATCTAAAAGGAAGGATTGGAAGACAAAGAAAGAGAGAAGGAAAGAGGGACAGAGTGAGGTAGGGTAAAAGGAAGGAGGGAAGGAGGGAGGGAGGGAAAGAGAGAGGGAAGAAAAATGTATATCATAGAGGCAGAGAAAGGAGAGGGGAGAGAAATTGAGGACATTGAGGGCAGATAATGTGCACTGATGAAGGGTGTTGTGTACTGCAAACTCAATCATAAGCAACATTTTAAAATATATTTTAAAAGTTTTATTTTTTTTTAATTTTATTTTAATCATAGTGGTTTACATGATATTCACAGTAATATTCCATTTACAAATAAACG
>PVKC010010116.1:15124-26142 GCA_004027635.1 Crocidura indochinensis
TCCCATCACCAAGTTGTCCTCCCTCCACCTCCATTCCCATTCTGTCTCCTATATCCTCCACCCTCTCCCCAGGGACTTCTAGATTGAGTGACTCCCTCTGTTTCTGGTTTATTACTTGGTGATCTTATATCTGATTGGGCTTGGTGTCTCCATTGCTTCTCCCTCTGATTGGGAGGCAGGATTAGCTAGTTCGAGTTTTATTTTTAAAGAAATCTTGTAGAGAGGGAGCAACTTATAGTAAAACATGTAGTACATTTGCCTTGTAGGAGGCTGACCCAGGTTTGTTCCCCAGCATCCCATATTGTCCCCTGAGCCTGCCAATGCAGACTCTCCAATGCAGAGTCAGAAGCACCACTGGGTGTGCCCCCCCCCAAAAAAAAAATCTTGTAGAGCCGGGGACATATCTAGAATAGTTAACTGCATGACTAGCATGAAGGAGATCCTGAATCCCAAACTCCGTAATACAACCCAAACCCAAAACCAATGTAACTTCCCATAAATAGAAACCAGAGAAAAAAGGACTCTTTAAGCACCTATGAAATTCTACACCACAAAATACTTCACCAGTGATTGTGATTTTTCCATTTATTTTTCCCATCCCACCCCTAGCCTGTCAATCATCACTCTGTTTGCTGTTTTGATGACACTAAACACGGAAGTGAAATTATATAGCCTTTGTCATTCTTCTGGGGGAGACAGTGTCAGGTGGGGAGGGGTGTTAGACTATACCCAAATGTGCTCAAGGGTTTGTCATGGCTCTGCACTCAGGGATCACTCCTGGTAGTGCTTTGGAGTCTCAAAGTGGAGCCAGGGATAGATCCTGAATTAGCTGTGAACAAGGTAAGTGCTTTAACCTCTGTAAGAAAATAACCTAGGATTGTTTTTCTTGTCTGAATTCCTTTGCTTAGCATGATATCCTTGAGGGCCTCAGAGATAGCATGGAGGTAAAGCATTTGCCTTGCATGTAGAAGAAGAGTGGTTTGAATCCCAGCATCCCATATGGTCCCCCAAGCCTGCCAGGAGCGATTTCTGAGTGTAGAGCCAGTAGTGACCCCTGAGCGCTGCCCAGGTGTGGCCCCAAAACCAAACCAAACTAGACCAAACCAAAAAAACATGATGTCCTCAATGTTTAACCATGTTGCCCATAATGGTAGAATTCCCCTTCATTGGAGGGGGTTGGGGCCACACCCAGAGGTATGGTTCTGTGCTCAGAAATTATACCTGACAATCTTGGGGGACCATATTGGTGGGAAGCCAGGGAGACTCAGTCTTGAACAAGGCATGCACTCTACCTGTTGTACTATCTTCTGGCCAGGATGTTCTGTTTTTTATAACTGAACAATAACCCATTGCTTTTGTGTATCCTGTTCTCCATTCACCCATCAGTGAGTACAAGAGCTCTTTACCAGTGATCATACTGCATATCTGCACAAACATAAAAGAGACTGTCTGAAATAAAAATCACTATTCTGTGTAGAGTAAAAATAGGAGGATCATTAGTTTGGGTGATATTAAGATTAATTGCTTCCAAACAGTCTGAAATAAAATTCAGCATAAGATAGTGGGAACTTGGGGCAGAAGAGATAACATGGAGGTAAGGCATTTGCCTTTCATGCAGAAGGTCATCAGTTTGAATCCCGGTATCCCATAAGGTCCCCTGTGCTTGCCAGGAGCAATTTCTGAGCATGGAGCCAAGAATAACCCCTGAGTACTGCCGGGTGTGACCCAAAAACCAAAAAAAAAAAAAAAAAAAAAAGATAGTGGGAATTTACATACAGGCATATTAAAGGACTCACTTCCAAGAAACATAAATAAATAAAATCCAAGGATATAGTTGTTTCTATTTACTGCCTATAGCAAGGTCCATAACAATCTGCTTTGACACATTCATCTTTGAATTATGAATTTAACTTACTACAATCAAGTAGACCTAAATTATCTTAGTGCAATAACTATTCTGCAAAGTTACCCTAATGATTAAGATGAAATCTCATTAACCCCGTGCCAACTGATTTCAGAGAGCACCAATCTGAGAAAACTGCGGATCCGTAGACAACTTGATACATTACATGCTGTGATACAAATAATGAACAATCTAAATTTGGAAAATGAACAAGCTGTCACTTAGAATTGCTACTATCATTCATTCCTATCATCAGCCCACAAGGACAACTTCTTTGGTGATCAACTGTTCTCCCACATCTTAAGAACAATTTCCAGTTTCATAATGAAAGACTCCAAAGTCATTCAAACTCTTGGAGCAACACTGCAAAACTCACAAAGTAAAACTCTTAGATTGTAGTGCAGGGAAGTGTTAAGGACATCTTCCTCCCTTTTCTGAGTTTCTACCCTGACCCCTGCTGAAAATAATAAGGATAAGCTACATGACTTTCCACTACTGGATGCTTAAGGGAAAAAAAAATACAATTATAGACCTGGAGAGAAAGTATAGCAGGTAAGATGCTTGAGATGAATGCTGACCTGGGTTTGATCTCTGGCATCCCATGTAGTGCTCCGAGCCAGGAGTAATTCCTGAGTGTAGAGCCAGGAGTAACACCTGAGCACAAGCAGGTGTGGTTCAAAAATAAAAATCAAAACAAAAAGAACAATTAAGAGTGGAGGTTGCATTTTTGAGGAAGAGATTGAGCACATTTTTGTCCTGTTTAATTAAGGAATAGATATGGCACTGTGAGATGGTGCAAAACAGAGGAAATGTTCCAAGTGCTGAGGAGCTCTACAAAAAAGAAGCCAAAAGTTTTCAGTAAAGTGATTACATAGCTCATAATTTTGGATCCCACTAAATATCTCAAAAATCATGAGAAAGGTTAAAATTCTCATTGGCCCATGTTTCCTTAAAGGTAACAGGACTCCTGGAATGAATATCAGGAGTGCACTTTTATAAACACCACATGTTGAGCCCTGCCTAAAGCACCAGGAGTCAGCAGAAGCCTCCATACTAAGCTTCAGGAAAAAAATATGAGATCCCCTGAGGATGTCCTATGCCCACTCTGTGCTCCAAAGAGAGCTGTGATAAGGATTCCTTCATGGGAACCCAATTTATATAAAAAGTGCTACTCTCAGGGGCTGGAACGATAGTACAGTGGTAAGGTGTTTGCCTTGCATGTGGCAACACAGGATGGACCCTGGTTCGAGTTCCAGCATCTCATATGGTCCTCTGAGCCTTGCAGGAGCAACTTCTGAGCACAGAGCTAGTGGTAATCCCTGAGAGCCACCGGGTGTAATCCGAAAACCAAAATATAAAATAAAATAAAATAAAAATGTGCTGCTCTCAATGGACATTTGGGAGGGTGTAAGGTTTGGGTCATACTCAGCAATGCTCAAGAGTCATTCCTAGGTAGTATTTGGAGATCACGCCTGGCGGTTTCAAGGAGACCATATGTGTCAGCAATGGAAGCAAGGATGGACACATATAAGGCAAACATACAGTGTACTATCTCTCTGGCCCCCAACTGACACAATTCTGAGGCCCTGGTAGAAATTCTTTCCTTCAAAAATGCCTATGGATGCTGAGAATAGAGTTAAAATCAAGACACAGTATCTACTGTGTAGATTTAACTAAAACTACATAACACTCCCAGACACAATAGGATACTTAACTCAATTATCCACCCTTGAAGAAAAATAGAATTCTTTTGGTGCTAGGAAACTTACATCTGAACCCATGCATGGAATGTCAATGTGAAAGCATTTTAGCTCAAGAAAATAACTCAAAAATCTCAGAGAAATCATTCTGCTTCAGATGTTTAAGCAGAACTATTCAGAATCTCATATCTCAGATCCTCGGGTTGTTAACTCTCAGAATGCGAAGTTTATAAAAATCATTTCAAAGTCGTTCACAAATTATATAACTGCTCATTAGTTATTTTCCAACAGTAACTGGAAGAGAAAATACACTTGTCTATGTTGACTCACCGAGTTTGAGCACACTGAATATCACTGAGTTTTAACCATTTTAAGCACAAAAGGCAGCAGAGAGATGTGTTTATGTATGTATGTGTGTGCGTAAAGGGCATTTACAAAACAGATTTTTCAGAAATATAAAAACAGACTCCGCTGTTGCTAGTTGACTTTTTTTTAATGTAGCAAAATGAAATTTCTATAAATAAAACCATACTCTCTTGGTGATTTAAACCATCATCTCAGAAGTGTTTCGCATTATGCAGGGCAACTATTTCAGTCTGAGGTTTTCCCAGACACCTGATCCATAAAAAGGAACTCTAAAATGGATTCGTTTTAGAAATTAAAAACAGCGGGAAAACAGAAAATGCTTATTTCTATGGATTCTTTTCAAGCTGATATTTTATCTCGTAACATTAAAAAAAAATAGGACACACATTGAATTTTTACTAAATGAATCACCTGATTTCCTTTGAAAAGCAGAGGGAGGCATTCTGCTAAGGGAGAAACTTCAGAACATTCCTTCTTTTGCCAGAAATTTCTTTCAGGCAGATCTGACTGAAGAGGCATGTTTCTGTGACGTCCTGTCACCTCACACACACACATAGCATGAAGAAAATCTGATATACCAAAGCATAATTAAGTGGGGTCAACCGCCCCAAATGGACACTTGCTGACTTCAAGAGAGTACCGTTTCTTGAGGAGATAAAATTCCCAGCTGGAGCTGACAAGCTGAGAAACATACAGAAAAGACCACTTGAATTAGAATTGTTGACTCAGTGGCAGGAAAACAAGACAGAGCATGAGGGGACAGGGCAGAACAAAACTATGTAAAATTAAGGGAAAGAGCCTCAAAACAACCTTGTTTAGGGGCTGAAGAGATAATGCAAAGAATAGAGTATTTGCCTTGTACACAGCTAAGCTTGGTTCAATCTCCAGTATACCATATGATCTGTAAAGCACCATTAGCAGTAATCCTCAGTGTACAGCCAGTAGCATTCCCTGAGCACTGCCAGGTAGGTATGACTCCCTAATTTCTTTTTAAAAGCTAATTTTTTTTTTTCAGAATGCTTCTTGCTACTAATTTTTATTATATTCAAAATCTACGGGATATTACACCAGTTGGTTTTAGTGCCTTCTCCCTTTAATATCTTGGTCCTTCTGCCCCAGAAGACCAGAGTCTGCAAACTTGGGTTAATTATCACATTTAATTCTGCCAACAGTAAGTTTATTTAAAGTAAATCAGTTGCCAATATGTAATTCCATGACAGTAGATCTCAATTAGGGAGCTGATGCTTCCACCTCCAACCTGGGATATGGATCAAGGTCTAGTAAAATTTTGGGATGTCAGACTGGGGATAGGGCATTCTACTGGCATTTGATGAGCAAGGTCAAAGATATTGGTTAGCAACCTACAAGGTACTTATCCTCCCACAACAAGTATTCTGCCTAATCTACCCCTCAAACACAAATACATTCAAAAGCACCTATGCTCACTTGCATTCAATGCAGTATTCAGTACAGTAGCCAGGATATGAAAACAACCCAAATGTCCAACAATGGATATAAACAACAGAATATTATACATCTGTAAGAAAAAATGAAATCATGCAGTCTCCAAAAAGGAATCCAGGAACACAAGGAAGTTCTCTACTATTAACTCCCACCTCCCTGTGTGTCCCCTGAGCTTTCCCAAGGGTGATTCCGAGAAATACTAAAGAGATACTATGAGGATTCATATGCAAGGCCTTGCCTTCTATGTAGCAAACCAGTTCAATCTCTGGGACTGTACCTGGGCACTGCCAGGAATGATCCCTAAGCACATCTGGCTGTAGCCCCAAGAAACAAAATAAGGGGTCAGAGAGAAAGCATGGAGGTAAGGCATTTGCTTTTCATGCAGAAGGTTGGTGGTTCGAATCCCGGCATCCCGTATGGTTCTGAGCCTGCCAGGAGCAATTTCTGAGCATAGAGCCACGAGTAACCTCTGAGCGCTGCCAAGAGTGACCCAAACCAAAAATAATAATAATAATAATAATAATAATAATAATAATAATAATAATAATAATAATATAGGAGGGTCTGTAACTTCAGCTACATCACACTATATGATAATGGAGAAAAGTGAAAAAAGGGAAGAGGAAAATTTTCTTAGAACCAAAAATTCTCACATTCTGAGATAAACCCTTCAAACTAGAGACGAAAGGGGATAGAGCAATACAACAATGGGTACGGTATTTTCCTTTTACACAGCTAACCCAGGTTTGATCCTCAGCAACACATATGGTTCGCAAAACCCCACCAGAAATAAGCACTGACTGAGCATTGAGCCAGGAATAAACCCTGAGCATTGCCAGTGTGCTCCCCACATAATAGTCCATCTCCCCCACTATAAAGTCACGATAGATAACATTTCATGATTAAGCTTGTCTATCTCCAGGAAGGTTTTAGACACCTTCTTTGGAAAGAAGGAGTAGAAGTTGGCAGGAAATATTGTTATTTGTAATGTCTATTTCAAGTAAAATCACTGACAGATCCTGATTCCAGAAATGAGCAGAAACCACAGGATGGAAAACATGAATAACTGAAGTAATTCCAAACCTTCACCTCATTTAAAAACACATAATGATAACCTTTAGATCAACTTGACACTGTAGGAAAACCTAGTGTCTAAAGTATCTCTGAGAAGCAGAATACCAACAGTGGCATAAATGGGAAGACACAGTTTTCAGATCACAATGTGACAGGCACACAACTTTGCTATATGCACGACTGTAGCCAAAGAGCCCAATGCAAGTAGAGAGGCAAGCAGATGCAATAAATGAACGCAATTAACCTTTTTTTGATAAAGATTAAATCATGTTTGCAATAAATGCAGGAGTGTTCTTGTCCAGTAAGGACCCGAGAGAACTATAGCAAAAGATCAAACACCAACATTGTCAAGCCCTTCCCCTTTGTAATTACATGAGTCTTCATTTCTAACCTCTGAAAGCATTTTTTTTGTCCCTCTCTTTCCAGTGCCAAAGGCGGCTGGGTTAAGGAGAGAGGGTCATTTTGTGGCAAACAAGTCACCAGCTGCATACACAATGCTCCAGCACAAGTCTTTATACTGTTAGCCAGCGTCCTCCTCATTAACCGGCATGAATGAGCCTGGAATGCACAATTGGGTGGTAATCATGGAAAACAGAAGCCTATGATGTTGCAGGTACCACTGATTGTTTTCCCTCCCCTTCCCACTTGGCAGAGAATTTGGACTATCCACTCATTCCCACAGGGTTGCTGGGCTTCTAAGGGTTTGTGAGAGCAAGTCAGGCTTGGGGGATGGTACTGCAAGAAATAAAAAATGGCTTTTTTTTTTTTTTTTTTTTTTTTTTTGTGACCTGGCAGAGAACTGCATTTTCCATCTTGCTCTTAAATGGATTTTGTTGAGATCCATTTAAATTGAGACATAAAATGGGAAGCTACTTAACCAACTAGCAGGCTGGGAGGGGGAATCCCAGAAAGTTCCAGGGAAGAGGTCAACAGGGAAGTGATGGGAATATCCTCCCTTTTTCTTTATACCACTCTATAATTTCTCCAGCACAAACGAAACCCAGTACAACTACATTTCAACCGCTTCAGCTGCCTGGCTCCTGCCAGGTGGGTTATCAATGAGCAATCAAAGAGGAAGTGATTTTTTTTTTCTTGAGAACTACAAATGTGCCCTGTACCCATCCACAGCTCCAGATTGGGCTTTTCTGCAAATCTGCAGGGTGGTTAGAAAACATAGCCACAAAAGTGACTCCTAGGAAACCTATGCCTTTTTCCACAAATGGCCTCTGTATTCTTATTGATGCACAGCAGATGGACAAAAATGACGTGTGTGTGAGAAAGAGAGAGTGATAAAGAGAGAGAGAGAGCAAAAAAGCAAGAGAAAGCATTTAGAGAAGGTAATTACACAGTTGTCAGGATACCATTATTATTTTACTTTACAACAATCCTCAAAAGAGTGAACCAAGCATTCACTGTTCATTCATTCACTCATTCATTCACTAGAATGATCTGTGGGAAGCAAGAAAAGTATCACTGCAACAAAAGCTTTTGTTTCTATCTCTTTGGTGGCATAATTCACTGCATTTATTAGTCATTTATAGCTTCTCATTTTAAGGAAGAAATTGAGATTCTGAAAAGGCTAATTATCTTAGGTCACACCTTCTAAGAAGCTGAGGTGGAATTTAAACCCTGGAGATCAGGATAATGAACAGTTCCATATGGCAAAGCAGGTGGATGAGGCTCTTCCTAGCTCTGAATTTGAACCTCACTTTCTAGCAATGCTGGGTATAGCCTGATGTAATCCTGGTGGTTCACTGAACACACACACACACACACACACACACACACACACACACAACACACAACACACACGGGGATAGCCCCTATAAATATGCCAAAAGAAAATAAACAACAAAAGAAAAACCCTGGCCTCCCTTCTTTCCCCTACCTTCCAGTCCTAGCTTAGCCCTCCCAGTATTCCCTCACCCCCCACCCTCCATCTGCTCTATTTTAAGAAGACAGATCAACAGGACTGGGTCATGGTAAAGCTTACTGCTATTCCATCTTACTCCATGGGCTATGCTTTCCAATCAACCAATATAGTTTAAAATAAAAAAAGGAATGTCAGGTTATTAAATTTGGTTCTTTACTTTTTACACTAAAACCAGGAACAATTTAGCTGAAAGTTTCAAAGAAGGTCTGATAACCGAGGTCTTTTGTAAAGATCACCTAAGATTTAAGAGAATTCATAAAAGTTCTACTCTTTGCAGATGGCAGAGGTTTATCATAAATCACTTTTTTAATTTCATTCTTTTCTTTTAAAAACATCCTCTTTAAGATCTGATGAGAAAAAAAATGTATCGCTTCGCATGACCTTTTAAAAGTATTTCAGGAAACAGTACAGGTGTTAAGGTTCTTGCTTGCATACAGCAGGTCCCAATTTGATCACAGACACCTGAACAAAGCTAGAAGTGATCCTTGGGCACATATACATGAGTGAAGACCTTAGCAGAGCTGGGTGTGGTCCAACACTGGACCCTTCAATAACATTTTTTAGAAATTAATTTGGTGCTAGAATAAGCATAAGAATATGTACAGACAGGCTCAGCATATGTATGGTTTCTACTGGTTTCTTCTGCTGTTTTAAAATAGTACCTCAGGCTGGGGATATGGCTCAGTAACAGAGCATGTTGCAAGTGGGAAACCCTGGGTAAGATCCTCAACACTACACACAACTAAAAATGGTATCACCTGCTTTGTTTTTTTACATGGCCCTTTCATATGACTCACCAGAAAAATGGTAATGCACTGCAATATTTAACTTCGGGATTCACCATTAAGATAAGAAAAAGGCAAGAAAATGAATAGTACTTAATCACCAAGTCCCTAAGTGAGAGAGAGAGACAGAGACAGAGAGAAAGAGACAGAGAGAGAGCGAGAGAGAGCGAGAGAGAGAGAGAGAGAGAGAGAGAGAGAGAGAGAGAGAGAGAGCTCTAAAGTTTGGGGCCAGGGCAAGGTAGAGGGCCAGGTAAGAGGAACAGGAGGAACTGGCAAGAGAAGCAACAGGGTAAAGTCATCCAGAAAAATGCAGCCAAAATCTGCAGAAAACAACAGGAGATGTAGCAGTCCACCAGTCAGTAGCTCAGGAATTCCAGCTACAACAATCCAAAAATAACCCACATTCCCACACTTGAGGTGGGAGCTTGACAAACAACTTTCAGTGTGGTGGTGGTCTCAGTTCTACAGGATTCAGAATCTAACACTGAAACATCTTAACATGCTCTGAGTTCAATTCCTATGGCACAATTTAATTCATTTAAAAATTATTCTGGGGCAGAGCAGTGGCACAGGGTGTAAGGTATTGTGTAAAGCCTTGCGCTCACTAGCCTAGGACAGACCTCGGTTCAATCCCCCAGCGTCCTATATGGTCCCCCCAAGCCAGGAGCGATTTCTGAGCGCATAGCCAGGAGTAACCCTGAGCATCACTGGCTGTGGCTGGAAAACAAACAAACAAACAAACAAAAATTATTCTGTGGTGGATAAAATCTAGTAGAATGAAACTCTTTGGCAAAAATGGCAAATCCACATTAGTCTGGTTTTAAGGAATATACTAATACCAAAGAAAAAGTCTACCCACCCCATGAAAGAAACTGCCACCAAGGTGCTGACTTTTATTTATTTGGGGGGGGGGCACATTGGTGACACTCAGGAGTTACTCTTGGCTATGTGCTCAGAAATTGCTCCTGGTAGGCTCGGGGGACCATATGGGACGCTGGGGATAGAACCCAGGTCCATCCTGGGTCAGCCATGTGCAAGGCAAATGCCCTTATCGCTCTGCCATAGCTCCAGCTGATTTTTAATTCATTATTTTTGGTTTGGGTTTGGGCACCACATTCCATACTCAGAGAACATTCTTGACTCTATAATCATGAATATCAGTGCACGGGGGGAAAGATAGTATATGTAGTGCCAGAAGCAAATTGTGGTATGCAAAGTCCCTGATTTCTCTGGCCACAGGGTTCATCTTTTTTATTTGATATAGTGCCAAGTATGAGGAGCTATCTCATCAATTAGTAGTAGTGGTTACAACTATAAATATACTAATACTTAAGAATTCTTTTCAGCACAAGAGAGCAGGAGTGCTCTTTACAGCCTTAGGAAATGTACATTGTAATTTGGTCTTGTATACCAAAATTTAAAAAAACGTAAGAGAATTATGTGATTTATATAAAGTCATTCAACCGGAGAATTAGAAGTCAGAATTTAAATCCAGGACAAACACCAAAACCAGAAAGCAATGACTTTCTTCCATCTTTAACTTGCCTGGGAAAGCTGCTGAGAGATATTTTGAGCTCTTGTGCTTAAGTCTTTAGATATGTTCAATCTATTCAATTATAGGGCTGGAAATGTAAGTCAACAAATGATGCCCACTTGCCTCCCATATGGAGAAAGAAAAGAAAAAGAAGAGAAGAGGAGAGAAGGAAGAGAAGAGAAGAGAAGAGAAGAGAAGAGAAGAGAAGAGAAGAGAAGAGAAGAGAAGAGAAGAGAAGAGAAGAGAAGAGAGGAGAGAA
>PVKC010010117.1:0-26068 GCA_004027635.1 Crocidura indochinensis
TTTTTCTTTCTTTCTTTCTTTCTTTCTTTCTCTTTTTCTTTCTTTCTTTCTTTCTTTCTTTCTTTCTTTCTTTCTTTCTTTCTTTCTTTCTTTCTTTCTTTCTTTCTTTCTTTCTTTCTTTCTTTCTTTCTTTCTTTCTTTCTTTCTCTCTTTCTTTCCTTTCTTTTGTTTTTGGGCCACACCCAGTGATGCTCAGGGTTCACTCTGGCTATGCGCTCAGAAATTGGTCCTGGCTTGGGGGATCTGTCTGTCGTAGGCTACCACAGGCAAGGCAGATGCCTTACCTCTAGCGCCACCGCTCTGACTCTCATTTGCCTTTTCTTATATTAGGAATCCTTAACAAAAATAAACATGCACGTTTCAAGGCATTAACTCAGAGAATTTGATAAGTCATTACAGATATTAAGGGGTCAAGAAAGTCCCCAAGAAAGAATGAGGGAGTTTTGGACAGTCAGTGGACTCTTCAGACCTGGTAGTTACTGAGTATCAGGATATTTACCTGTGTTGCTGCTGGAATATTCAAGAGATATGCATTCCCCAGAACAAGGTCACTGACTTATCTACAACCTGTGGGGAAGTGAGGCTGCTGATTCCAGAGCTATTAGAAGGAGACGACTGGTGTAGGGACCCAGAGCTCCTTAATCATAGTTTTGCCTGGGTGCATGCCATCCATTGGAGAAATGCCTTTTGACTCAGGATCCTTGTGACAGATGGTTCAATTAACTCTCAGAACTGTGACTACTGTTGGGAGTTAAAGCTGTTATATTCCAAATCTTTGCAAGTCACTCAAAAGATCAGAAATTCCATTGCCAAGGTAGTGGGCATCTAAGGTGCTGCTAAAATGCTTCATGGTCATCGTTTGCTTATTTTAGTTTAAATCCGCGAGACTCTGCTTGAAGTTGGCTCTGGGAGGTGGTGGTGGGTGGAGTGCAGAAATTTGAAATGCTACTTCATACCAGTCTCATGACAATCTTAGATTTGAAGCACAATGCTTAGTTCTACACTTGAGGAAAGTGAGGCTCAGAATTATTTGGTAATATATACAAGATCTTGGATAAGTCTTGGATCTAAGTCTTGGACAAAGATAGTTTACTTCAGGGATTAACACAATTGGATTAACACAATTGGATGCTCCGGGGAAACCCTTGAAGGGCAGATACTTTTGTATTTATTTAGTTTGGTGGTTTTGTTTATTTGCTTGGTTTTGGCTAGTCGTGGTGCTCAGTGCTTACTCCTGGCTCCTTGCTCAGGAATCAGTCCTGGTGGGATCGGGGAACCATATGCCATGCTGGGGAGTGAACCAGGGCTAGCTGCATGCAAGACTAGCGCCCTGACTGTTGAACTATCTCGCCACTCCCTAGAACCAACAATGTTTTTAATATCTAAGAGGGCGGAGGAGCAGAAAACTAAGCTCTTTACGGTCTCCAACAGCTCTGGGTAAATGAATTGGCTAATGGGACACAGTTGGTCAGCGATTCAGAGAATAAGTCCTTGGCTAGTCGTAAATTGCCTGAGCTGTGAGCTTTCCCAACGACTTGCTTTCCTGAGTGCCAGGAGCAGGTCAGATTTGGGATCAGAGCTGACAGATTGAAAGGAGAGAGACTGAAAGGTTCTGTTTCTTGAGAGACTGTGAGAAGCAAAGGCAGGACATGTGTCCAATCTCCGCTCCCCAAATGCCTAGTAACCCTGGAAGACCCTTGATATTGTTTTTGCTTCTAATGGGAGCTCTGAAATGAATGAGAGCCACAGGGGTAGTGGAAGGAGCCCAGGCATTAGAGCCTCCGAGGACTTGGGGATCCATCTCAGTAGTGCAAGGTGACTATTGGGGGCCTCCTAGTTTCTTCTGAGTAACGGGAGGATGGTCCAGGTGAGCTGGGTGCAGGTGCAGCTCGCTCCCCCACTGCTAGTCTCCTCTCCTTCTCCCGGCTTAGAGGCTGCAAGGAAGCTCCTCTGATCACGCCAACTCTGCTGTCCCCTGGACTCCGGAAAGCCCAGACCTCCACGGCGGGTCCCGGGCGTCCGAGCGCGCTGACGCAATGGCTCGGGCATGTGGCCTAGTTCTTCGAGAGGAGCTGGAGCCAAAGTGGCAGCAGGCCGGGCCAGGGAGGTCCAGAACCCTGGGGCTCTCCTTCCTCTCCATCCAGGGGCCCCTCTCCGAGCCCGCAGTTGTGCTCTGGCCATCTGCAGAAGCCAAGGCTGCGGGCAGTGGGGAGAGTGCCCGAGGTCTCTTTCGCGGTCCACCTCGCTGTTCTTCGCTTTGGATGAGTCTTCGCAGGGAGAGCCAAGAGGCCAGGCCGAGAGCTGTTTCCGCTGCGGTGCTTCTCTCCCGCGCAGCCTGGCAGGGAGGGTTAAGAGGGAGCATATGCTCCGGATTGATTTGCATTTGCTAACTTTTCCGCATCCATTAGCTCACCTCATTAGGGCTTGGAAGGGGAAGCAGAGCCCAGGGCGACGACAGCAGCAGCAGCAGGCACTTTTCTGAGGTCTGTGCAGAATTGTCCCCCCCCCCAAAAAGGTAAATGAAACAGTTTTGGGGTGCCTTGGCGGCCCCTGGGGTGGGCCCAGCGGCGCCCTCCGCGGGGACGTCTAGAACTGCAGCAAAGCACGAGGTACCATTTGACTCTGGTATGATTGATAACCCAGAGGGGTTCCGTGGTGCACCCCGCTGTCTTTCCTTGGCAGAAAAGTCAGTGGTTCATCTGTCCCGGCTTCACCCATGGCAAAAATGGGAATCGATGGTCTTTTAAAAATTGGGGTGGTGAAGGACTGGGCAGTGAAACAATTGTGCATGCCTAAAACCCAATCCTAAATGACGTTGTAATTTCACGGTGAGTTATGGCAAACAAATACATAAAAATTAAAAATGATAAGAACAAAAAGTATAAAAGAAAAAAGGAGGGGAGTAGAGAGGAGGAGGATTTATTTCTGTTTCAAAGGAAATGACAAGGAATTAAGAAGTGGTTGTCAGTGGATCAAGGAATTGGCATATACCCATGATGGACTATGGTGCAGCAATAAGGCGAGATGCCAGCTCAGGTCTGCTACCACGTGAATGGAGCTGGAGAGGATCAAGGTTGAGTGAGCTGAGTCAGAGGGCGCCAGCCAGTCCAAGGCCAAGATGTCACTCATATATGGAGTAACAAAACATATCAAGGAGCTCAAAGTGGACAATGGTGTGGCAGGTGAATATCACTATGGTAGCTTATGGTGCCAAAATAAAAACATTATTATTATTTTAAAAGAAGTCTCCAGAAGGGAGACTGTTGCAATTCAGCCCTTGATGGGGCTGGAGGCTGATGGGATGGAGGATGAGGTCTTTCTCCTCCAGCTCTGACCACTCATCTGCCACCCTGTTCAGCCAGCGAGTCTGAAGGTTCAGGAGAGCAGCGGGTAAAAAACTCACAGGCAGGCAGGCTTCAGGAGTTATCAGCTTTATTCAGTGGATAAGGCTGAAGAATCTCTCCCAGAATGACCCCCAGACTTCCTCAGACCCTTGCTTTTATACACAAAGACTCAGGTACCACCCTAGGGTGGAAGCAGAATACCAAGTGAGGAATAATCCAATATACTATCACCAGGTCACACACACCTTAGGATGGGGCACAATTATTGATTAGGGTAGGATCAGTAACCCAATAGGAGACAAATGCAACTTGTGTGATCACTTTCACCCAATGGACAGTGTAGATAGACCAGGGGCCTTTATGCTTGGTTGTTGTTAGTGTGAAAGCAGATGAATGTGTATGTACTGATTGATCAAGTATTTTAAGCTACAGATCTGGAAGTGGCCCAGACATCCCAACAACCCCAGCTGGACTCTCCTCACTGACCTTTGGTGACTGCCTTCCTGTTGAGTTCACAGGACTTCTTGTCGAGTTCCTCTTCGTTCTCCATGACTGGAAGAAAAGCTGATTTCTGGGCCAGATGTGAGTGTGTGAGCATGAACTCACCTTTTCACTCCTCTTTATGCCTCCCCAACAGAGGGCAGGGCAACAGATTGATAGAGCCAAGGAAGGTATTGAATTTGTGTGAACTCAACTAACCACCGACACCCTGTGTAGTTCAATGTGACAATATGCTGAGTCAGATCAGAGTGGTAACAGGCATTTCTTTCACCTGCCTGTGAAAAAGTGACCATATGGTTTGTTTATTTATTGAACCATTCTTGCCCTTAATCTGGACTGCAGAAACCAAAAGATGCTTTCTTAATTTTTTTTGGAGGGTCAATAGGGTGGATGGGAGCAAAGAAGCTTTCATGATTTTATCCAATAGACAGAAAGCAAAACAAATTCAGGGCTTAAAGAAGAAAGGTTTGGTGATTGGTATGACAGTAGGGTGAGTGGAATAGTGATTGTTCTCATCTCTAACTAGAATGAGCAGTGGAACATTTGCTGAGCTGCTCAGTGGATCAGAAAAGAGAGGGTCCAGCTTGGAGGAGCAAAAAACCAGTGATGAAGACTTTTCAGCAAGAGCAAATATCTAGTAGTGACTCATGGTCTGACCCTGACTCAGAGCAGGAAAATGTCCTCTTAATTCTGGTTTTTAGTGATCTAAGTCTAAAGCTGTCAAAAGAGCTCCCCCAGCGTTCAGAGTGATAGCACAGTTGTAGGGTGTTTGCCTTGCACGTGGCTGACCCAGGACAGACCTGGGTTCATTTCCTGGCATCCCATATGATCTCCTGAGCTTGCCAGGAGTAATTTCTGAGCACAGAGCCAGGAGTACCCCTGAATGCCACTGGGTGTGGCCCCAAAACAAAAACAACCAAGTCTTCCCCCCAAAAAGCTTATCGAACCTTGGCTTCTGAGAGATTGTCAGGGGGTGAGTATCTATCAGAGGTTCTAAGTTAGGCAGCGCCCAGTACCACTTGCTGCAACTTGAAAATAAATCACGAGGTCTTAGAACACTCAGGACAGAGAAGTGGGGGGGAGATTAGAGATTAAAAGATTAGAGATGAACATCAGGCACCAGGATGAGAACAGTTTTCCCTTCTGGAAAAGGACTACTCTGCCCACTGTTCCCATATACTTTCTCAAACATCCCTTTTACTATGTTGAAACATGCACTGATTCAGCTGTGCTCTGCCTCTGCAAGTTGGCAGAGGACAATAAGGTAGCATTGGCCCTTCTGTGGCAGCTCAGGCGCCAGCTACAGTGGGTCTTTGGCAACTCAGTACGTGGAAAGGAGGAGGAGGAAAGATAAGGCATTCACTGAATGCTGAATCTGGAAGCTGTTAGTGCCTTGTATCCACAAGACAGACAATGGGGAAATGGGTCTGACAGTAGGGCTATAGGATGATTGCAAAGTAGGGGACCAGGCAGTGGAATGGGGGTTACTGTTTCCAACAATAGACATGTATTATCTTCAGCTTGGAGCATTGTTTGGACCTCATCCTAGGAGATGGTTCCAGAAGACAACATAGAGTCAGTTTATTCAGAACTAGCCTGTGCTCAGGTTGAGCTAGAGCAGCTCAGCAGCTGTAGGAGGTAGTGATGCCTGTGGCTCAGCAGCCCACAGGGACTAAGAAAAGCTTTGTTAAGGGCCAACTCTGGGCTTTAGGGCTTTGTCCCTATAGTGTGTGTCTGGGCCTAGCGATACACTTGGTTGGCCTTGAAGAAGCCCAGTCCTCTTGTTGAGACTAACAGTAATTCAGTCTTTGTGAACCCAGACTCTTTAGTGATTGGCTCAGGAATTATCACTCTGGGAAGTGATAATTATTAATCAGACCTTATTAATTAGTATGGGGCAGAATTTCAATGCAAGGAGAGTTTCAAGTTTGTAATCAACTATCTTTTTGTTTGTTTACTGGTTTTGTTCTTTGGGCCACCCAACCTGTGCTCAAATCTTATTGCTGACTCTGTGTTCAGGGAGCACTCCTGGCAGTGCTTGAGGGGACTATGTACTGTGCTGAGGATTGAATCTAGGTTAGACATACGGAGACAAGTAAGTACCTTACCCTTTGTGCTCTGTTTCCAGCCCCAGGATATCTGTCTCCTAATGTTCTAAAAGCAGTCTTAGTGCCCTAGAAAAGATGGAATCCAGATTGGCCCTGAAATCAATCACTTTGCTCTTACAATCACCCTACCTGGGGTCAAGCTCATGAATTTCCTATGCAGGTTGGCTAAAGTGAGGAGCAACCAATGAACTTAATAGATAGTGAAAAGTCAGGGTTCAAATAGAACTTTGTTCCATGACCTTGAGAATCACAGGGTTTTAGTCCCCAGAGTTGGGAGGTAGTATTTCATGGATTAGTTTTTATAGTTTCCTCACTGGTTTGCAAATGGTTTGCAACATTGTGGAATCTCAGAGGGTTGGTGACAGCCATACCTGCATTTCTACATGTTGTGGCCATCTCCATTTAACCATCAGTAAATCTTTCTCCACCTCCTCCTTGATGCCAGGTTCTCTCTGAACCTTTGTTTCACTGAGCCAGTTTGCTTTAGTTCCAATATGCTAGATGTAAGTGATGAAACCTTATGGTAATTGTCTTTAAGGTCCTTGCCTTTTTCTTTTTGTTGTTGCTTAGCATAATAACCTCAAAGTCCATCCAATTAGTCTCCAAAGGCATGATTTTATCTTTGATTTTATTCCTAGAAGTGTGTCCATTGAGGCTAGTCAACACAGTTTCTTCAGTGTGTCATCTGTGGATGGGTGGTTAGACAGATTCATAGTTAGGCTACCTGAACAATGCTACTATGGACATAGTGGTACAGATAGTCACTGGACTGTGTGTTTCTGTGTCCCGCAGATCAATAGTAGTTCTGCTGCATCATCTGGAAAGTCTATTTTCATTGTATGGAGGAATGTATGGAGGAATGGAGGAATAGCCATCTTGGTAGAGTTCTGTGCTTTGAGGAGGCAGACAGAGTACACAGGAAACTATCTCAGAATGGGTGTGTGGGGAAAATGGAGAGGGGAAAGAGTTCAGGAAGAAAGCTGGGTGGGTGGGGTCGAATAGGAAGTCACAGTAGCTTTGAAACTAGGGGACCTGAGAGATGTAGAGGATGTAAAGCACTTGCCATGTATAAAGCTGAATAGGATATTATTCCTGAACCTGCAAATGATCCTCAGAGAAGTGCCAGGAGTAAGCCCTGAGCACCATTGGGTATGGCCCCACAATCCATCCTAACACAATATAAATTTTGACTCTCAGGGATTGGGAATGAGGGGGAGAGAAGGAGTCCTGTGTGAAGAAGGTTTAGGTTCTGAATTGCCCCTATACTTGGAAGTGCCAATGCCTTCAGTTTCACGGAATATACTAGACTTTGCTTTTCCATCCTACAATTCCTTCATTCTAGTGAACATATGTGTTCAGGGAAAACCTTCCTAGGAACTCAACATGACAATGGTAATAAGCTCTGAGATGCATTTCCTGAACCTGAACTATAACCTGTTATTCAGGACACGAGAGAGAGAGAGAGAGAGAGAGAGAGAGAGAGAGAGAGAGAGAGAGAGAGAGAGAGAGAGAGGAGAGAGA
Source organism: Crocidura indochinensis (assembly GCA_004027635.1). Lineage (NCBI taxonomy): Eukaryota > Metazoa > Chordata > Mammalia > Eulipotyphla > Soricidae > Crocidura > Crocidura indochinensis. Next base: position 7,475 of record PVKC010010117.1, read on the forward strand.
GAACACCTTTCTGCTGGAGGGCTAAATTATCCTTTTTTTGGAGTCCAGGCCCAATGTTTCATGATTATTTACTTCTCTTTGAGATTAGTCTGAGTGTCTAGAGATGTCTTCTGCAGACATGCTTATGAGGAATTGGAATGCTGGGTGCTGCGCATTGAACACAGCCAGAGTCAGGACAAAACATTTTAACCAGAAAATGGAACTTTTTCTCAGAGTTTGCCATCAATAACTGCTGTGTTATTGATTATGTTATTGATTATTATTGGTTGATATTAATATTGATGTTATTGATGGAAAATTTCAGGGCATGGCTTATGGAAAGTTGGGGAAAATAGTAGCTTTTCAAAACACAAAGACTTTGTGTTGGCTTATATCTCTCAAAAAAGAAATCTTTTTTCAATAAAAATTGCTTTATTTAAACACCATGGTTAAAAGGTTGCTCTTAATACAGTTGGTAAGAGAGAGAGAGAGAGTATGTGTGTGTGTGAAGGATAAAGTGAGCATTAATGGACCTGAGGGTTCTTTTGACATGTAATTTTGTTTTAATTAAAAGTTGCTTGTTTTTTGATTTTTGGGTCATACCCAGCAGTGCTCTGCTCTCAGGAATTACTCCTGGTGATATTCAGAGCACCCTATGGGATGCTGGGAAGTAAACCCAGGTCAACTGCATGCAAGGTAGATGCCCTACTCCCTGTTCTTTCTTTCTGGCCTGTCTTGTACAATTTTCATGGGTTCACTAATGGGAAAGAGTAGTAACACACCATGGCGAACCAGAAGGCAAGTCAGCTAGCTCCTAACTTGATGTTCCTAGAGACTTGGCTCCAATCATTTTTCTTTTTTTTTAAAATATATTTTATTTAAACACCTTGATTACATACATGATTGTGTTTGGGTTTCAGTCATGTAAAGAACACCACCCATCACCAGTGCAACGTTCCCATCACTATTGTCCCAAATCTCCCTCCTCCCCACCCACCCCCCGCCTTTACTCTAGACAGGCTCTCCATTTCCCTCATAGGTGCTCATTTTTAGGACAGTTCAAAATGTAGTTATTGTTCTTTTACGCTGGTCAGATCTGCATTTCCCCAAATTTGACTTGCATTCTAGGAAGAGTCACTTATTTGTGAAGGGTGATATTGCTTTCTCTTTTGGAACATGCATTTAGCAATGAAGTCATTAGTGAGACACATGTTTATTTCACTGCCAAATTGCAGTTGCTCTTTTATATTTGTTTGCTTTTTGGTTGTTTCTCCTGATGGGAATCACATGAACCATTCTATGTTAACAAGCAGCAACTTTCTATGACCTTTTCTAAGATGAGGTTTGAAAAAAAAACTCCAGTCATGATTTCAAATATTGCTTTCTACTTACTGGTATCTGTCTACAAATGGAAAAGGGCCTGAGTCTAGAATTGACAGAAATAAAGATGCTTATGGGACTGGCTGTAAAACCTTTGTTGGGAGTAGAAAATCAATATAGGAAGTCATTGGGAGCTTTGTATTGTGTGTGAGAGTATGGGGGCACTTACCTGACACATGGACCTTTTGGTCATTACTGTAGAATTAAATCTGTAAATAGAGTATCAAGAAAAGAAAAAAATTCAGGGGTTTAGGTTAGCAGGAACATAGGAGAGGTTTATGCACAAGTTAAAATGACACAGATGGAGACTAAATCCAAAGAGACTGAGGCAGAGACCAAAAGGCTGTCTTTCAGCAGAGCCTGGCACTGGCTATAGAATACTTTTCTATGCATAGTTTGGGTCTCCTCAAATGTTCAGAGGCCATAGTTATAGTACAGAGGGTAAAGCATTTGTCTTGCTTGCGGCCAACCCAAGTTTAATCCCTAGCATCACATATGGTCCACAGAGCTGACCAGGAGTATTTCCTCAGTGCAGGGCCAGGAGTAATCCCTGAGCACTGCCAGGTGTGTCTCCAAAACCAAAACCAAAACAATAAAATTTTATACATCATTCTCAGAATGTGAAGAACAACATTGCTTTCAGCAGATGGCAGCTTGGCACTGGGCCCTAGGTCAATTCTCTATATGCCTGCAATTAAATATTTTTTCTCTCCTACTAATCTGGCAGATGTTCATTAGTTTGTTCCTCCAGGCTGAGAGAAACCCACAGGAATCCAGAGGAAGGGAAGAATTTCTACCTGTGCTCTGACATTGGCATATAAACCAACCCACTAACCAGACCACTCACCCAAAAACCTAAATATGGAGACATTCCTAAAGGAGCAGAAATTGGCAGCCAGCAGGTGGCGATAAGGAGCGACCATGAGAGAGCATCGCTTTTTGCAGGAAAGGTCTCAATCCCGATTTCCACTGATTGTGTTGCTTGGGGGAACATATCAGTCGAATTTATCCTGGTGATCATAAGGAAACAGATGTCATGTCAACCTCATGTCATGTCAACCTCATATCCCAGGGAGCATAACTTGAGGCAGCAGCAGAACACTGGAGAGAACACCAGCCTGGATTGCAGGAGCAAAAGGGAGATTTGCCTACACTCAGGCTGAGCCTCCAGAGTGGCTGGCAGCAGAGGGCACTGCCCACACTAGTATCCCACCTGCACAATGTATCTTGTTAGTGCCTCCTGCAAAGAAAGTCGTGCCAGCAAGCTGGACACCCAGTGTCAGCCCAGACACAAATCAGGCTGTGTCTTTAGGTTTTGAGACAGAAATTTGGCCCAGAAACCAGGCTCCTTCAGAACCTGATGTTCATGGGCAGAAGTCACAGGGGCAAAAATAAGGAGGCCAAACTACTACCATAGTTAACCAACTCCTGTTGCTCCTCCTTTTTCCTCCTTCTTTTTCCCCCTTTACTTCCTCTTCCTCCACACACAGCAATGCTCAGGAGTTACTCCTGACTCTGTACTCAGGAATTACTTCTGGCAGGCTTGGGAGACAATATGGGGTACTGGGGAGCAAACCCAGATTATTTACTAAACTATTACTCTACTCTAGCCCCAACAAGTATAGCTTCTTACATGTGTAGGTTCCTGGGGTACTCAAATAGGAGGGATACTCAAGGATTTGGGGACATGGAGTCTGCGTCTGAAGTTGAGGGTTCTCTACAAGATTTCAGCAGGTTAGGAAGTTGTTAGTGGTCCCACAAACATAGTTCTAGGAATGACTGATCTGTGATTGTTTGAGATCAGGTGGGCCAAGTGTTTTGGTCCTTTTTTGTTGCGTATGTAAACATTTCTAATCTTATCATGATCTGGAATTGTTATGTATAAACATCTCTGACCCTACCCTGATCAGTGATTGGACCCTACCCTAGGGTGTAACCTGGAAGAATTGTTGTATATGTAAACATTTCTTGGGATTAGTATGTTACTGATCTACCCTAGGGTGTGACCTGGCATTCTGCCCCTACCCTAGGGTGGTACCTGATTCTTGGGTATAAAACCAGGGTCTGTGGAAGGCTAGGGGCTTTTTGGTTGGAATTGATGCTGAGACTTCGGACCTCAGTTCTTCCACCGAATAAAGCTGATATTTCCACAAGTCTGACTCTCCGTGAGCTGTTTACCCGCCGATTCACCTCAGAACCGCTGGTTACTGGGTTGTAGACGCGTTCTCCGAGCTGGAGGGGAGAGAACTCGTCTTACCTTCCTCCATCAGTGAACCTCTCCTGGGGACGGATTACTTCACTTTTTCATAGTTTTTAAAATTTGATATCTTTATTTAAGCACCTCAATTACAAACATGATTGTTGTTGGTTTTCAGTCATGTAAAGAACACACCTTTCCCCAGCGCAACATTCCGATCACCAATGTCTCAAATCTCACTCCTCCCCACCCCACACCCACCTGTACTCTAGACAGGCTTTCTACTTCTCTCATACATTCACGTTGTTATGATAGTTCTCAATGTAGCTATTTCTCTAACTGCACTCATAACTTTTTGTGGTGAACTTCATGTAGTGAGCTGGAAATTCCAGCCCTTCTCTCTTTTGTCTCTGAAAATTAATGCAAGAATGTCTTTTATTTTTCTTAAAACCCATAAATGAGTGCGACTATTATGTGTCTATCTCTTTCCCTCTGACTTATTTCACTCAGCATAATATATTCCATGTACATCCATGTATTGGAAAATTTTATGATTCTATCTCTCCTGACGGCTGCATAATATTCCATTGTGCATATGTACCACAGTTTCTTTAGCCTTTCATCTGTTGAAGGGCATCTTGGTTGTTTTCAGAGTCTGGCTTTTGTAAATAGCAGAACAATGACTATAGGTGTGAGGAAGGGATTTTTGTATTGTATATTTGTGTTCCTAGGGTATATCCCTAAGAGTGGTATAGCTGAGTCATATGGGAGCTCAATTTCAAGATTTTGGAGGAATCTCCATATCACTTTCCATAAAGGTTGGAATAGACAGTATTCTCACCAGCAGTGAAAAAAAGTTCCTTTCTCTCCACATCCCCGCCATCCAGCACTGCTTGTTCTCATTCTTTGTGGTGTGCTCTAATCTCAGTGGCATGAGATGGTACCTCATAGTTGTTTTGATTTGCATCTCCCTAATGATTAGAGACATGGAGCATTTTTTTCATGTGCCTTTTGGCCATTTGTATTTCTTTTTTGTCAAATTGTATGTCCATTTCTTCTCCCCATTTTTTGATGGGATTAGATGTTTTTTTTTCTGGTAAAATTCTGTCCATGCCTTGTATATTTGGGATATTAGCCCCTTATCTGATGGGTATTGGTTGAATAGTTTCTTCCACTCAGTGGGTGGCTCTTGTATCCTGGGCACTGTTTTCTTTGAGGTGCAAAAGCTTCTCAGCTTAATATATTCCCATCTGTTTATCTCTTTATCTCTGCTTCTTCCACTTGTTTGGAGAGTTTCCTCCTTGAAGATGCCTTTAGTCTCAATGTCATGGACTGTTTTACCTATGTGTTGTTCTATATACCTTATGGTATCAGATCTGATATCCAAGGTCTTTAATCCATATGGACTTTACCTTGATACATGGTGTTAGCTGGGGGTGGGGTGGGTCTAAGTATGCTTTTTTTGCAAGTGACTAAACAGTTTTAGCCAACATCACTTGCTGAAGAGGCTTTCCCTGCTCCATTTAGGATTTCTTGCTCCTTAATCAAAAATTAGATGATTGTATGTCTGGGGGAACATTCAAGCCTATTCCATTGATCTGAGGGTCTCTCTTTATTCCAATACCATGCTATTTTGATAACTATTGCTTTTTAATGCAGTTTAAAGTCAGGGAAAGTAATGCCTCCCACATTCCTTTTCCCAAGGATTGCTTTAGCTATCCAAGGGTGTTTATTGTTCCAAATGAATTTCAAAAGGGTTTGATCTACTTTTTTGAAGAATGTCATGGGGAACTTTAGAGGAATCACATTAAATTCATGTAAGGCTTTGGGAAGTATTGCCATTTTAATGAAGCTAATTCTGCCAATTCATGAGCAGGGTACGTGCTTTCGTTTCCATGTGTCCTTTCTTATTTCTTGGAGCAGGGTTTTATAGTTTTCTTTGTACAGATCCTTCACATCTTTGGTCAAGTTAACTCCAAGATATTTGAATTTGTGTGGCACTAATGTGAATAGGGTTGTTTTCTTAATGTCCATTTCTTCCCTATCTTTATTGGTGTATAAGAAGGCCATTGATTTCTGTGTGTTAATTTTGTAGCCTGCCACATTGCTATATGCATCTATTGTTTCTAGAAGCTTTTGGGTAGAGTCTTTAGGGTTTTCTAAGTAAAGTATCATGCCATCTGCAAACAATGAGAGCTTGACTTCTTCCTTTCGTATCTGGATTCCTTGATATTTTTTTCTTGCCTAATCGCTATAGCAAGTACTTCTGGTACTATGTTGAAAAGGAGTGGTGAGAAAGGACAGCCTTGTCTTGTGCCAGAATTTAGAGGGAAGGCTTTTAGTTTTTCTCCATTGAAGATCATATTTGCTATTGGCTTGTGGTAGATGGCTTAACTATATTGAGAAAGGTTCCTTTCATTCCCATCTTGCTGAGAGTTTTGATCAAGAATGGGTGTTGGACCTTATCAAATGCTTTCTCTGCATCTATTGATATATTCATGTGATTTTTTCTTTTCTTGTTGTTGATATTGTGTATTATGTTGAAGATTTATGGATGTTAAACCATCCTTGCATTCCCGGGATGAAACCTACTTGATTGTAGTGAATGATCTTCTTGATGAGGCATTGGGTCCTATTTGCCAGGATTTGATGAAGATCTTTGCATCTGTGTTCACCAGGGATATTGGTCTGTAACTTTCTTTTTTGGGCAGCATTTCTGACTGGTTTAGGTATCAAGGTGATGTTGGCTTCATAAAAGCTGTTTGGAAGTGTTCCTGTGTTCTGTTTCATAAAAGAGCCTGGCTAGGATTGGTAGTAGTTCCTCTTGAAAGGTTTGAAAGAATTTATTAGTAAATGCATCTGGGTCTGGGCTTTTCTTTTTGGGCAGACCTTTGATTACCGTTGTAATTTCCTCAATAGTGATGGGATGCTACATACTCCTTTTTCAACCGTGGAAGGCTATAAGAGTCCAAGAATTATCAATTCCTTCCTGGTTCTCATTTTTAGTGGCATAGAGTTTCTCAAAGTAGTCTCTGATTACCCTTTGAATCTCTGCAGTACCTGTAATGATCTCCTCCTTTTCATTTCTAATATGGGTTATCAAGTTTCTCTCTCTCTCTCTTTCTTTGTGATTTTTGCCAATGGTATATCAATCTTGTTTATTTTTTCAAAAAACCAACTTCTGCTTTCGTTGATCTTTCAGATTGTTTTTCAGGGTTCCACTTCATTAAATTCTGCTCTAAGCTTTGTTATTTCCTTCTGTCTCCCTATTTTTGTTTCTTTTGTTGATCATTTTCTAATTTTATGAGTTGCGTCATTAGGCTATTGAGGTATGCCTCTTCTTCCTTCCTGATGTGTGCTTGCAAAGCTATACATTTTCCTCTCGGTATTGCTTTTGTTGTACCCATATGTTCTGATAGTTTGTGTCTTCATTGTTATTTGTTGCCAGGAAAATTTTGATTTCCTCTTTGACTTCATCTCAGACCCACTGGTTGTTCAGTAGCAGGCTGTTTAATTTCCAGTCGTTTAAGTATTTCTTCTGTGTCCCTTTGTAGTTCCCATCTAATTTCAGAGCCTTGTGGTCAGCAAAAATAGCCTGAAAAATTTCTATCCTCTTGATATTATGAGGTATGTTTTATGTGCAGGCATGTGATCTATCCTGGAGAATGATCCATGTACATTGAAAAGAATGTATATCCAGTTTTCTGGGGATGGAGTGTCCTCTATCTACTAGTCCTCTTTCTTCCATTTCTCTTTTCAGAGCTAGCATATTTTTGTTGGGTTTCAATCTGGTTGACCTATCAAGTGTTGACAGGGCTGTGTTGAGGTCTCCTACAATGATTGTATTATTATTAATGTTTTCTTTCAAATTTGCCAATAATTGTATTAGATAATTTGCTGGCCTCTCATTGGGTGCGTATATATTTAGTAGTGTTTTTTCTTTCTGTTGCACGTATCCCTTGATTTGTTCCTTACAACTTTTCTGAGTCTAAAGTTGGTGTCATCAGATATTGATATGGCCACCCCAGCTTTTTGTTGTTGTTGTTGTTGAAGGGCATCTTGGTTGTTTCCAGTCTTGCTATGGTAAATCGTGCTGCAATGAATATAGGTGTAAGGAAGGAATTTTTTTTTAGTTTTTTTTTTTATTTATTTAAAGAAAATGCAGTACATAGTTGACATAACTTATAATAATACATTTTTAGAAAGACTGAAAGCAACACGTTTTTCTTTAAAAAACAGAAAGTTGAAAGAAAAACTAAAGAAATGAAAAAGAAAGGAGAGTATTTTTGGAAATTATTGACTCACATTGAATTCAATGAAGCACCAGCAGAAAGTTTAGTAAGTTATTTTTTTTAAAAATAAGAGTAAAATAATACAGCAATAACGGTGTAAGAGTGGCAAGTGTCTTTTGCATAGGCCTAGCAAAATATGGGTAAATAGAAAAAAAGCCTTGTCCTAAATACAAAGAAACCTTATCTCTGAAGTTCTCTGGCATCAGACTGATTCTGGGTGCCAGGCATGCTAGGTTGTGTAACCCCATAGTCATTTTCTGTGGTGAAATAATTTTTTCTCACATATTAGCTGTTGTTGTCTGGTTTATGTAGTTTAAGATTCTGTTTCTGTGTCAGAAGGATTCTGGTTTCTGTGTTTCATCAAAGTCAGGATGTGGAGCATCCCTCCAGTTACACCTTACCCTCATGCGGAGCATCCTGCCCTGCAAGCAAGTTGCTGCTGTCGCTGTGTCATCTGGGTGTCAAGGGAGCACTCCTTAAAGTAAAGTCAATGCCAGGGTAGTGGTAGGGTTTGCCTCCTAGTGATGCTGTAGAAAATTGTGGCTGCTTCAGTAAATGGTCAGTGCTTCAGGGGTGTATGGGCAATGCCCATTCTTTGAAGACCTGACAAGTCATTATGCCAGTGTTCAGGGTATAAGGCCTAACTGCATTCCACAACTGCATTTGTGTTCCCATCTCTGTTAGATAGTAACTTGTTTGCATATGTTTGCATTTTTTTTCATTTTAATGTACTTTTGCAAAAGAGGAACAATGCCACAATGTATTATCGGTGCCTCCACCCCAGCTTTTTAAAGTGTGTTGTTTGCTTGGATGATTTTCCTCCAGACTTTGATTTTGAGTCTATGTTTGTTCTGACTATTCAGGTGTGTTTCTTTAGGCAGCATAAGGTTGAGTTCACTTTTTTGATTCATTTTGCCACTCTGTGCCTCTTAATTGGTGCATTTAGTACATTGACATTGAGGGAGATGATTGTCATAGGATTTAATGGCATCTTTGTGTGTAAGTTTGGTGGGTCTGTTCATCTGTCTTGTCTTAAAGTAGAACTTTCAGTTTTTCCTTTAAGGTTGGTTTTGCATCTATGAAGTTTCTGAGCTGTTGCTTATCCATGCAGCTATTTATCCTTTCTTCAAATTTAAACGTGAGTCAGGCTGGGTGCAATATTCTCGATGAGGCATCCATTTCATTCAGTCTTATAATAATATCCCACCACTTTTTTTTGGCCTTGAGAATTTCTTATGACATAGAGAATTTCTGCTCTAAATCTTCAGGATGCTCCTTTGAATGTAATTTCCCTTTTTGATCTTGCTGCTTTCAGTATTTTTTTCTCTATCTGTGGGTTTCGTCATTGTAACTAGGATGTGTCTTGGGGTGTTTTTCTTTGGGTCTCTTTTAGCTGATATTCTTCGGGCATGCAGGATTTGATTGCATGCAGTATTTAGTTCTGGGAGTTTCTCTGTGATGATGTCTTTGGCTGTTGATTCTTCCTGGGGATCTCCTTCCTGGGTCTCTGGGACTCCAATTATTCTTACGCTGTTTCTGTTGAGTTTATCAAAGACTTCTATTTTCTTTTTTTCTTTCTTTTCTTTTCTTTTCTTTTCTTTTTTTTTTTTTTTGGTTTTTGGGTCACACCCGGCAGTGCTCAGGGGTTACTCCTGGCTCCATGCTCAGAAATTGCCCCTGGCAGGCACGGGGGATCATATGGGGCACCGGGATTCGATGACCTTTTGCATGAAAGGCAAACGCCCTACCTCCATGCTATCCTGGGCCCCAAAGACTTCTATTTTCATCTGTTCACATTCCTTGAGTACGTTTTCTATTGTCTGATTGTTTGCCTTAAGGTTCTTTTCCAATCTCTTCTGCTGTATGGAGTTGTTCTGCATTGGATATTCCAGTTCTCTGATTCTGTCCTCAGCTACTGTTACCCTATTGGAGAGGCTGTCAATTGAGTTTTTCAGTTGAGCTACCATGTTTTTCAAATCTGTTATTTCAGTTTGGAGTTTTTTTATTTCTGTCTTTGGGTTCTGTTCAGCTAGAGCTATGTTTTCTTTGATTTACATGAGAATCTTCTATATTTATATTCTAAACTTCTTATCTGAGAGGTTATTCAGATGGTTGGTATTTTTTTTTTGGTCATCAGAGCTATCATCTTCATTCTCTGTGCATGGTATTTGCCTGTAAGGTTTCCCATTGTCATGCTTGTAGTGTTGTTGTATGCTGTGATGGGGTTCATTTGTTAGAAAGAGCATGTGGTCACTAAACTTAGCGGAATCCTCTTCTGGGGCCTCCGGGAGATAGTTTTTTTTTTTTTTTTTTTTTTTTGCCTTTCCTAGCCCTCTGAGGAGAGTGTAAGGAGATCAGAAAAGAAAAACATGCGGGGCCGGGCGGTGGCGCTGGAGGTAAGGTGCCTGCCTTGCCTGCGCTAGCCTAGGGCGGACCACGGTTTGATCCCCCGGTTTCCCATATGGTCCCCCAAGCCAGGAGCGACTTCTGAGCGCATAGCCAGGAGTAACCCCTGAGCATCACTGGGTGTGGCCCAAAAACATGCAAAGCCAACAGGTCCCTTCAGCTCTTCAGCTTCTTCCAGTCACAAATCTCACAGCAGGGCGGACTCCTCCACAGACAAAGGAGTCAGTTCTCTGGCTGGTGTCCCTGATAGCCAGTTTTCACTCACTCCATCTTTTTTGGCCTTTCGGCCTGGGCTCCAGGAGACAGGTTTTTGGGGCCCTTCCTACCCTCCTGAGGAGAGCTTCAGGAGATCAGAGAAGAGAAACATGCAAAGTCCTGTTTTGGTCCTTTTAAAGAAGATGTAGAAACTGACCAGAGAACCTGGGGATTCCTGAGGAGGAACTGTCAACTCAAATCAGAGAAGATTCCGAGGTATTGCTTTATAGTTTTATACCATCAGCCAGCCTGAAGGCAAGCCTGGCTATTTTAAGAGTTCCAGCTATCTCACAGGGAAATGGGCATGATAACTCTTAAGGGGTGAGTCCTCAGGTGGATCTTTATTTGAATGGAATAGTATTTGTGGGTCCTCTGTGTCCATTCCAATTTGGAGGCTGACTCCTACAATCTGAATGAGACTTACCTTGGAGATGCTGCTGTGAAAAACTTACAGATCTTCTTAGAATTATCCTCAAGATTCTGGGGTTTGGGCTGTGGACTTCATGATGAAGGAGCTCTGGGGACTGACTGACAGGTGTAATCCCAGTCAGATGTGAGAGGCTCAGGAAACACAGTCAGACTTGATTCAAAGGGCTTCTTTATAAAGCTTTCAGTGATCCTATATCATAGTGGTTAAATGTTTTCAGACTTTAGTTCTGTGGTCTTAGGCAAGTTGTTTAGCCTAGACAAACCTTAATTTATTCCTTGGTAAAGTGGGCATAATAAAACTCCTAGAGTATGGCTGAGAGTTTATATTATTATAAAAAGAATTCAATGAGATGATGGCTAGGACTTCTGCTGAGTGAAGTATTTGGAATGTAACTTAAAAGGTCCTTTGGAATTTTCAACCTTGAAAGTGTTACACTTTTCTAACCAGACATCTGTTATTTCAAAATATACTAGGAAAATCTTTTTCTGACCTGAAGGCTACCCATAGACTTAAATCTTATTGGATCCAGAGAAAACAGACAAAAATAAGAAACTCTTCCACTGACACATCAAGGAAAATGGGGCCTTTGATAGTTTTTTTTTAATTGTGGCCAAAGTGAGTTACAAATCTTTCACAGAGAGAACAGACAAAAATAAGAAACTCTTCCACTGACACATCAAGGAAAATGGGGCCTTTGATAGTTTTTTTTTTAATTGTGGCCGAAGTGAGTTACAAATCTTTCACAGTAACATTTAAGGTACATAGTTATAATGAATAAGGGGAATTCTCATCACCAGTGTTATCTTCCCTCCACCCCTTTTCCCCATGTGCATCCCACTTCTCTCTCCTATACCCCCCACAATGCTAGCATAACTGGTCCCCACTTGTACAGCTTGTTGTAGATTGAATATTGATTCTGTTGTTGTTAACTTTGATAGGTTTTGAACTTTGTATTCCCCTACATATTGAGCCTATGAGAACACCAAGAATGAGGCTGTTTGGGTCTGGGCACTCATGGAACAGAAGTATTGGAGGTTTTGAGGAGAGAGAATTAACAACAGTAGCCAGTAATGGTTCCTTGAGGAAAAGATGATATGGGATTGACTTGAGGAAAGAATGAGATGGAGGGAGAGAATAGAAGGAAGGATCTGAGCATAATGAGGAGCTTCCTGTTCACTTCAGTAGTTAGGGCCCAGGCACACTGGGATGCAATGGCTCAAATGGAAACTGAAGTTACTTTCCTGGCAGTGTGGTCACACCCCCTAGACCCTTCTCTAAACTTTATATTTAAACTCTCAGGAAGTCTACATTTTTTCTGATAAGCAGGTGTAAGAGTGGGGGGCAAAGCCATGGAAAGGACAGGCCTGAGCTCCCCCTCCAGTCATTTGCTCTTCCTGAGGGGTGAACCTGAGGGGAGAAACAGAGGGGCGAACTGAAAGGGGAGAGTAAACAGATTCCTGTTCATTGGGGTTCCCACTTCTTAGATTCCTTTGTGTAGCAGTCCTGTGGAAGAAGTGACATGTTAAACACACAGAGTAAATTAATGGATTTAGGGTTGGTCTTCTCAAGGCTCTTAATCAAGGTTTTTCCCTCCTGCAACAGACACTCAGAGATGAGATACAGTTGAGCCCTCACTCAAGGAATCAGCAGGCCTGTGTCACTGCTGCGGGGAGGCCAGTCTCTGGTGGCAGGTTCTACTGTGATTCAGCCCATCTGGAAGGATCTTACAGTTCCAGCAGCATCTTCTTCCCAGAGATCACAGCCACCTACATTCTATTATCATTGATATGTGGAGTCTAGAAGCAACTTACTTTACATCTGGGACTCCTGGGGATTGTTCTCTAGAAAATCATGCAAGGAGAGGTATAAAAATTCTGGATCTTTGAGGCATATTTATTTATTTATTTATTTATTTTAATGGAATGGAGTTGGGCTGTCTGCAATGGCTATTTTGGAGAGTTATGGGTCCCACCCTGTGTGCTTAGAGCTCACTCCTGGTTCTGTGCTCAGGGATTATGTCTGGTGGTGCTTTTGGGTACCATAGGTGCTGCAGGTCAGCTGCATTTAAGGCAAACTCTTAAAATCCTCTGCTATCTCTTCAGTCCTTTTTTTCTTCATTTTAATATAGATTTATGACACATAGACTTAAATATCTAAATCTATTTATTTATATCTTTGATGGTGGCTATTTGAATCACACCTGATCATGTCGGGGCTTACTCTTGGTTCTCTATACTTGGGTCACTGCTGGGAAGTAAGTGCTTTAAAGACCATATGGGGTGCCAGGATCAAACCATGGCCCATCTTGCAAGGCAACCACCTTATATACTGTATTTCTATCAGCCATTCTTTGTATCTTTGACACAAATTGATGTGGTCTTCTTTGGTGTCCAAGAGTCACTTCCTAAGGTTAGTCTTTTTTAATTTATAGGACTCCCCCTTTCTCCCATGTACTATACATTAAAGCTCCCTCACTGCTCTTCACTTAAATGATCTCTTAAGGGATTTTTAAGTTGAACTACAGTGAAAAACAGTGAGAATGTGCACATTAACTTATGTGTTCTTATAGATATTTTTTTCCTTCATGAAAAAGCTTTCTGGGTTTCCATACAATCTCAATGTCCAACATCTACATAGTAGAGAATTTCCTTTCTGATTTTCCTCTCATTTCCGGTGATAACAAATCTATGATTGGATACTTAATGTGTCTATTTTAAACACCAAATTTCATATGAAAAACTGAATAGAAACACCAGACTTATCCCACAGATTATGAATATCCTCTTTGTTTCAGCCTCTTAGTTCTGTTTTTCCCCACCAGGGTCCCATCTGCCACTTTTTATCAGGTTATTTGTGACCTTGAATATGGTTGATCATTTGAAGCATGGGGCACTCATAGTAACTTTGCTAAAATGTACTTGTCTCAAAGAAATAGTTTACGTCATTTTGAAACAAAGATAGACATATTTTATTGTTTTGGTGAGGCACACACTCAGAAGGTGCTCAGGGTATACTCCAAGTTCTTTCACTCCTGTCTGTACCAGAGATGGTACTAAGGATCAAACTGGGATCAAACAAATGCAAGGCCCAGGCATTAACTTGTGTCCTATTTTTCTAACCAGACATGAAGCCCTTACACTTTGGCAAGATTGATTCTCCACTCCACTGGTTTTTAGTATAATAATGAACTTCAGTAACATAACATGCTGGGGAGAAAAATACAATGCCCAGTCTGGAATCAAACAGATGCTTAGGAAGCATCCTGAGCTGGGTCTATTCTGGTGTGTGTGTGTGTGTGTGTGTGTGTGTGTGTGTGTGTGTCTGTGTCTGTGTCTCTGTGTATGTGTCTGTGTGTCTGTGTGCATGTGTATGTCTGTGTGAGCATGCACAAGTGCTTTCAAGGGAAACATCTCTTACCTGCTACTATGCTCCTTTTCCCTAACAAATCTACAGATGAAGGGTCCTGGTTTACACATGCCTCTGAGTGCCTCCAGCACTCTCCTCTAAGAGTGGAAGGAGGATGGGAATAGGGTTCGCTGAACTCTGGTTTCAGTGCTCTAGACCTGTGTCATTAGGACTAAACCTCCTTCATCAGTGGTAGAGGATGGGCAGATACCACTGCTAGGTCCAGTAAGAAAGGGGATAAGGCTATTATTTTACTCTGGTGTTCAACCACTATTCCAAGAATGAATACTGGTCCCCAGTGATTTTTGGCATTCCATAAAAAGTTGATTTTACTGTTTGACTGATGTGAATTACAGCATTGGTCTGCCTGGGCTGTAGCCAGACTGTACATATCAAAAGGTTGGAAGCCCTTGCTAGATCGTAATCATTAGTAAGGAATAATTAGAAAGGATATGAATCATTAATCTCTCCTTGAAAGATCTCAAGGTTTATTTTTACTGCTAACCCTGAATAAAAGGTCAAGATTTAAACAATAGTGATATGGGAGTTGCACACTCCTGTTTTGGAATGAATCAAGAAAGGATTCAAAGAGAAAAAACTCTTTTCAAAACCTTTATCTATTTTCCTCAAATACTGTACAATTCCAGAAAAAAATCTAACAATTAAAAAAAAGATTCAGGCAAAGAGAAGTATCTGTTTTATTTGAGTTTTGGTATTGGGGTCACACCTAGCTGTATTCATTAGCGCTGAAAATTGAATGCAGAAGCTCATATGTGCAAAGCAAAGCTTAACCATTGCACTGCCTAACACAGATGAACACCACTTTGTAATCTGGCACTGTCTGGTACAGTGCAGCGAGTTTGACAATACATGCAGAGGCTAGCACTGATGAGTATATTTTGACTACCAGGTACAGGTTGGTGTTGACTGGAACAACCTGGAAAGGGTGGCGTTGTCTGTAACCATCTGGAAAGGGTGACACTGGTTGACATTTTGCACTGACCAGCAGGTTATCACAGATAGGCATGAGTTGGAATGGACTGGTACCATCTGGCACAGGTTGACACTGACTGGGACAGGTTGATATAAACTGACACGGAGGAATACTATGTGGATCTGAATGACATGAGCTGGCATAGGTGGGCAATGTTTATGTGGGCACTGATAAGGCATAGACAAACCATCTGGCACAGCCTGGCAAAGGTAGTATGGATGGGCACAGATTGGCATAGCCTAGTACCAATTAGTACAGGTTGATATAGGCTGACATAGTCACACAGGTTGTAAAGGTTGGCACTAACTGACATAGACTGTTGAGGTGGTTACCATCTGACATATGTTGGCACCTGTCAGGCACTGACTGATATGGATTGGCACATTCTGGCACCAATGAAATCAGTTGATGCCACCCAGTAAGTCTGAAACAGAAAGGCATCAGATAGCAAGTTGGCATTTACTGGCATAGGTAGGTTTTTACCCGTACACTCCATGGAGTTGTGACCTGGATTGCCCACACAAGGCCCCTTGCTCCGTAGAGGCATGGATGAATCCAGGGACATATTCCTGGGTGCCTTTGGCCAAAGAGGCATCTTTCTGAGGGTCTCACCCTGGGAGCTGAGTAGCCATATCTCAACCCTCCCCCTTCTCTAAGGGCCGGACTAGTCTCCTGTACCCCAGAAGAAAGAATGTCCCCCCTTTCTGGAGAGGAGCATGAGGTATGGAGAACTGCAAGGATGCCATCAGTTTGCATCCTGGCCATCACCTCTAGATAACACCTGTTTTAGAAGTGGGGGCTGGTGGTGTTGACTGCTCCCAGAACTCATCCACCCTGTTTTAGGCTGTGTGTGTGTGTGTGGGGGGGGTGTTGGGTAAGTTGACCCCAACCTTCACAGTGGGTAGCCCTAGCAAGAGAGTGGGGCCTGCAGGGCTGGTGGGAAGTGGAGTGTTGCTTCTGTGGGGTGCCTGGTTGTTCTCCCTAGTGTGGGGAGGACAGGCATCTCCAAGGCATCTCCCCTGGAGAATAGAGGGATGTTCATTGAGATCATCCTTGCAGGCCGATCCTCTGATTCCCCCATCTTATTTTTATTTTTTCCACTAAAATTTATTTATTTTATAATATCTTTACTAAAATACCATGATAACAAATATGACTATAGTTGAATTTCAGTAACAAAAAGAACACCCCTTTCATTAGTGCAGCATTCCTACCACCAATGCCCCTCGACTCCCTCCTCTTACACCCCCTGCCTGTATTTGAGACAGACATCCTACTTCTCTAACTCATTAACATTGTCCTGGTAGTTGTTAGTGAATTATTTCTCTATTTGAAGTGCGGTTTATATCATGAGCTGGTCCTTCCAGTCCTCATCTCTGGGCATTATTACAATAATGTCTTTTATTTTTCTTAACACCCATAGATAAGTGAGACTATTCTGTGTCTCTCTCCCTCTCTCTGACTTATTTCACTAGGCATAATAGTTTCCATGTCCATCCATGTGTAAGAAAATTTTATGACTTCATTTTTCTTGATGGCTGCATAATATTCCATTGTGTATATGTACCATAGTTTCTTTAGCCATTGATCTGTTGAAGGGCATCTTGGTGGTTTCCAGAGTCTGGCTATTGTAAATAGTGCTGCAATGAATATAGGTGCGAGGAAGGGATTTTTGTATTGCATTTTTTTGTGTTCCTAGGGTATCTCCCTAGGAACATATAGAAGCTCAATTTCCTGTTTTGTTTTTTTGTTGTTGTTGTTGTTGCTTTTTGTGTTTTATTTATTTTTGGGTCACACCTGGCAGCACTCAGGAGTTACTCCTGACTCTACACTCAGAAATCACTCCTGGCAGGTTTGGAGGACCATATGGAATGTCGGGATTCGAACCACTGTCCTTCTGAATGCATGTCTTACCTCCATGCTATCTCTTTGGCTCCAATTTCCAGTTTTTTTGAGGAATATCCATATTGTTTTCCATAAGAGCTGGACTAGATGGCATTCCCACCAGCAGTGAATGAGAGTTCCTTTCTCCCCACATCCCCACCAGCATTGATTGTTCTTGTTCTTTGTGATTTGTGAGATGGTACCTCATCGTTGCATCTCCCTGATAATTAGGATGTGGAACATTTTTTTATGTGCCTTTTGGTCATTTGTATTTCTTCTTTGAGAAATTGTTCATTTATTCTTCGCATTTTTTGATGGAGTTAGATTTTTTTCTTGTAAATTTATTTCAGTACCTTGTATATCTTAGATAGTAGCCCCTTATGTGATTGATATTGGGTGAATAGTTTCTCCCATTCTGTATCCTAGGCACTATTTCCTTTGAGGTTCAGAAGCTTCTCAGTTTAATATAGTCCCATCTATTTACCTCTGCTTTCACTTGTGTAGAGAGCCCATCTCATTTTTAATGACTGCAGATGAGATATCTCTGAGATTTCCAGTCAGAACTGCCTGGAGAGTCTCTTGGAGCTCCTATCCCTAAAGTCATGGATTATGGAAGTGGTTTGGTCCACAGCACTAGAGTCCAGTTTCCCCCTTTTCCCAGGTGATCTCCTTTTCATTAACATTCCAGAAATAGTGCTTGAGACTGAACCCGGCCAGTTCCCAGTCAAGGCCCGAGACACCTGTCACTGGGACCCTGAGAAGTCAGCTATGTCCACCTCCAGTGGATGCTTGCCAAGGAGTCAGCCTGAAGCACTAAAGGTTATCCAAGAAAGAAAAGAACAAATGTGAACTGCACTGACAATTCTGGGGTCCTGGTTCTGGAACCTGGGTCCTTCTAGAAGACATGTCTATGATCTACAGATTTGGCTTGTGCTGGTCTAGGTCATGGCATTGCTGCACACCTGCAGAAAGGTAAGCCAGCAGCACCGTATTTGAGTCTGGTCTTTCTGAGGTTACATCTCCTTACAAATAAGATGGAATGATTCTCTCTGTGAAGATCATGTCAGAAGTTAAAAAGTGGACTGGAAAGATGGTTTAATAGGATGAACACATGCTTTGCATGCAGGAGGGCTAGGTTTGAGTTCTGGCACCTCAGGGTTCCCTAAGCACTGCCAAAAGCTATCCTCTGGGCACTGTCAAAAGTTCTCTCTTCCTCCCTCCCTTGGTCCCTACCTCTCTCTACCCCTCCCTCCCTCTCTCTCTCTTCCTCCCTTCCTCTCTTTCTCTCTCTTCCTCCCTTCCTTCCTCCCTCCCTTCCTCCCTATCTTCCTCCCTCCCTTCCTCCCTCCCTTACTTCCTCCCTCCCTCCCTC
>PVKC010010118.1:0-26050 GCA_004027635.1 Crocidura indochinensis
CAGCAGTCAGGGACTTCTCCTGGCTCTGGATTCAGAAATCGCTCTGATTTCTGAATGGACAGGGGACCCTATGGGATAACGGGATTCGAACCACCGTTCTTCTAGATGTAAGGCAAAGACCCTACCTCATGCTATATCTCCAGCCCCTAGTTTAGCCTTTTAATCAAAATATTTTTCTGTTTTGGTAGTCTTTTTTTTTTTTTTTTTTTGGTTTTTGGGTCACACCCGGTGATGCTCAGGGGTTACTCCTAGCTATTCGCTCAGAAGTCGCTCCTGGCAGGCACGGGGGACCATATGGGGAACCGGGGGAATAGAACCGAGGCCCGTCCTAGGTTAGCGCAGGCAAAGCAGGCACCTTACCTCCAGTGCCACCGTCCGGCCCCCCATTTTTTTGGTAGTCTTTTGAATAAACTATTTGCTGGCAATTTTTCCCTTCTAAGCATACTTTAGTCTTTAAGCAAATCTACTCCCAGTGTGTTTATTAGAAGATAGGAACAGAAATCTATAAATCCCATAGAAGCTGTGTTATATTAGTACCCCATAATCTGGTACAAATATTGGAATTGTCCACAAATTAACTGGAGGGAATGTAACATTCTTTTTTTTTTTTTTTTAAGTTTTTGGGTCACACCCGGCAGTGCTCAGGGGTTACTACTGGCTCCATGCTCAGAAATTGCTCCTGGCAGGCACGGGGGACCATATGGGGCACCGGGATTGGAACCGATGACCTTTTTTTTGCATGAAAGGCAAATGCCTTACCTCCATGCTATCTCCCGGCCCCGGAATGTAACATTCTTAGCTGAAATATATTGAATGTTATAAGCACATTGCAATTATTATCAATTTATTCATTGGAAATTATTTAGTACTACATTTTCTATGTACAAATAATATATTAATTAACAGCAGAGGCAAACACTCATCAAAATAAATTTCCAAAATGCCACAACTTGCTAGATTATGTTTTGGGATTTGAACCTTTGTCTTTCTGATTAAACAAAAAAGGAAAAGAAGAGTACCTGGGGTAATAGCACAGTGGTACGGCATTTGCATTGTACCCAGACAACCTGGGATGAACCCGGTTTGATCCCTGGCATACAATATGGTCCACTGAGCCGGCAGGAGCGATTTCTGAGAGTAGAGCCAGAAGTAACCCCCAGCAGTGTCGAATGTGGCCCAAACACCCTCCCCACAAAAAAATAAATAAATAAATAACGAAAAGAAAAGATAAGAAAATATAATTATGCTACGTGCTATCCCATTTTATTCTCTGAACCAAAATTAATCAAGAAAAACTCCCCCATATTCTTTATATATAATTAAATAAATCTTGCAACTAATTTCAATCACCATAATAACGAGATTAAGTTAAATACACTGGAAGAAAATGCTGATAAGGGGCCCAGGAGATAGCATGGAGGTAAGGCGTTTGCCTTTCATGTAAAAAGTCATCGGTTCGAATCCTGGTGCCCCATATGGTCCCCGGTGCCTGCCTGGAGCAATTTCTGAGCATGGAGCCAGGAGTAACCCCTGAGCACTGCCGGGTGTGACCCAAAAAATAAACAAACAAAAAAAAACAAACAAAAAAATGAAAATGCTGATAAAATTGATAACATGGCAAAGAAGATTATATCATACTATCTATCATAAATGAAATGTTCTCACTTTCCCCCTTACAATTGATTTTCTGTATTTCTTAAATTAGTAGCCCTTATTCTGTAAGGCTTAATACAATCACTATCCAATGGCCTAATTAGACCTAACAATCTAACCAAGCCTAAAAGACAGACTTAACAATCCTCAGTAGACCATCAAGAAAATTGTGACATTTTCAAAATTAGAGGAAATTTATAAGGAGAACAAACTCAAAGAATTTTCTCAAAGAACGGATTTAAGGGTGAATTATTTTAGACAAGCAACTGTAGTGAAAAAATTGAATTTATTTATTTTTCTATTTCAACATTTCTATAAATTTGATATAGTATCCCATTAAGTTATTCTAATTTTTATGATTTGGTAACACAGGCATAATCATAGTATCACTAAAAGGAATCTATTGCCATAGAGATTTTACTCCCTCACAAAACTATTACAAAGCACTCTCAAAGCATAATTGTCTCATGAAATTACTTTACATGTAACAGAAGATAACTTCTCTTAGACAATAATAAGTAATGTCTGTACTGAGAAACCAGAAGTTTTAAAACAAGAAAGTAAATATAAGCAATTAGATATAGATTCATATTTTTACAAAAATTACTCAGAAATTTGAATAAAAATATTCCATTAGAAATTATATTTCAGCTATGTACAAATACTTCAATTATAAATACCTGGAGATAAAAATCAATTGTGATCATAGCAAAATATAATCACAAAAATATGATCAAGAGTGCACTACTGTTAATAAAACATCCCTAGGTGAATTCCAGATGTCAGTCATTATAAGTCAGAACTGAAGACAGGATCTGAAAAAGAGGGAACAGTGGATAATTTTTTATATCTGAAAACAAGCACATAACCCATTCTTTATAGCACCTAGCAAAGTGGACCTAGTATTGATAATAAATTCAATACATAGTAATGATGCTCACAGTGAAACTTTTAAGTGAAAAGTGAATGTGTCAGGATCAAAAATATTATCTTTAATAACTGTAATCTTCTGGGATTAGACAGCGATACTCAAAATGTATGCATTTGCAGCCTGAGGACTTAGTATTGATTATGCTTTTTAATCTTATGTGGCCCATTTTCTTTGGAGTACTCTATCTATGCTTAAACATTAGACTCTGGAGTGTTATAAAAGTTGTGAAGGGTTTTCTTTATCTGACTGGGGAAAAATAAAACTGCTCCTCTTATTTTTTTTAGACTTTAGATTTTACTGCTTATTTGATAGTTTGAACCAGTTGTTGGCATAAATATATATATATATATTTTTCCATGATCATAGTCATTATATACTGTTTTGAGACGCCTGTATAGTGAATTAACTTTCTGATAAAATTTTCTTAGTAATTATATTTGAATATGAGAATGTAGATCAATAAATTTGGCAGACAGATAACAAAAAAGGGGCAATAAATTGGAAAAAATGGGCCATAGTGATAGTACAAATAGTAGAATCTTGCAAGTGAGTGAGCTGAGTTCAATCTTAAGTACCACATAAGATCTTATGAGCTGCACTAGGCATGATCCCTGAGCTCAGGATCAGATGTAAGCCTTGAGCACCACTGAATGTGGTCCCAAAACAAACCAAAGGAATTGCAAAATATATGACAAAACTATGGCAGATACAGACTATCTCTCCAGACTCCATAATAATATTATTTTACAGAAAATGTGTCTTCTGAAATTTTTTCTTTGTTTTGTTTTTATTTTGGGAACTGACCCTGTACTCAGGTTCACTCTGGCAGTTTGGAGCACTATCTAGTGCTGGGCAATTAATGTAGGTTGGTCTCATGCCTTGCAAGTACCATATTTGCTGAACTCTCCATGCTATGATACTTTGTATGGCAACTCAATATAGCTAAGATAATTCCATAAATCAATTTTTATAATTCTAAAAAATGAACTCTTAATAGGTATTTAATCTGTTGCCTAAGAGCATCTTAACTGAGTTCATTTGCTTGTGTATGTAGAATATATGTCTGTTTCCATAAAAACTTCTAACTTTTTTTTTCTTTTTTTCTTTTTTGATTTTTGAGTCACACCCAGTGATGCTTAGAAGTTACTCATACTCAGAAAGAAGTAGCTCCTGGCAGGCTCGGGAGACCTGGCCTATGTGATGCCGAGAATTGAACCCAAGTCAATCCTGGTTCGGCTGCCTGCAAGGCAAGCGCCCTACTGTTGTGTTCTCCCTGGCCCTAAAACTTCTAACCTTCTTGTAGGTTGAGAGATAATACAGTGAGTTGGATTGCTTGCTAACTACTCAGGTTAACTCGTTAGCACCCCATATTATCATTTAAGATGAAATGAGGGATCCATGAGTGTAGAGCCAAAAGTAAACCCAGAACACAGCAGGGTGTTACCTGCCATCACCCCAATGCATGACAAAACAAAACAAATATAAAAATACTTTCATCCCACTCTGTGAACAATTTCTGAAGTATTTGGTTTCTGAAGAAAAAAAAAGGGGTCTGAGATCTCAGAGATATTTTAGCATATCATAAACTATAGTAGCATTCAGTCCTAGGAAATCTAATTTTGTTTTTTATTTTTGTTTTGGGTCACATTCGGTGGCGCTCAGGAGTTACTCCTGGCTCTGTGCTGAGAAGTTGTTACTGGCAAGCTCAGGAGAATATCTGGGGTGCCAGAATCGAACAGGGTCCATCCTGTTAAGGCCGCGTGCAAGGAAAAGACCTTACCGCTGTGCTATCACTCCAGCCCCTAATTTTGCTATCTTACAAAATTAAATGACTATGACATCAGAAAAATATTTTAGTTTTTGTTTTCAGCCAACAAAAAGAAAAAACACCCGTCTAGAAAAGTTAGATCTATTTGAGAACTTAATATTCACCTGAACTATAAATGTGTGCCTATTACTTTGGATCCATACCTCTATTTCTCAATTTCAGTTCATTTCAAATGTGTCAGTTGGGGGCCGGTGAGATAGCATGGAGGTAAGGCGTTTGCCTTTCATGCACAAGGTCATCGTTCGAATCTCGACGTCCCATATGGTCCCCCGTGCCTGCCAGGAGCAATTTCTGAGCACGGAGCCAGGAGTAACACCTGAGCACTGCCGGGTGTGACCCAAAAACCACAGATACACGCACAAAAAATCAACTGTGTCACTTAATTTCAAATTTACATATCAATGGAATAAAAGTTAAAATCATATCCTATATTCAGTAAGAAATTATAGACTGGGCAAATTTCTTTATTTGGAGTTAAAAGAATGATACTTTTACTAAAGTTGAATGATGATCCATTAATAGCAGATGACAATGAGAGAAAAAATTGTTGGAAGGAAAGAAATGGATAGTCTCCTATAAAACATTCACAAAAATTATCTGTTTGTGAATACATGTGTCTGATTTAGATGTATGTTTATTATGAACATTTAAATAGGTATTATATTAAAATGCTTTGCCTGAGTGCAAGTCACTTATTACTATTAGAATAATATTTATAATATTTTAAAATTGATGAAAACATCATTATTTATATTAGGCAAAATGAAGGCTCATTAAGCAATAACAAATAGCTTTTCTATCAGAAGTCACATAACAGTGTAATTGTAATAATATTCATGAGTATTGAAATAATATGTTTATCTTAATTGGAAGGTCAACATGTGCTGCAATAAAACTGATTTGAAACATGACCTAATGAATGTAAGAGAGTAGGTGACATGTTTTATTTAATCAAAATAAACCAGTCAAAGATACAAAAATAATTCTAAAATTATGACTAGTACTAGAGCCTGTCAAACATGCATCTCTGTTACTAAGCAATATTTTTTACTAAGCAATATTTTAATAAAAATATTTTAAGACATTGTTTTTAAGACATTGTTAGCCATTTTTGGATCTGTTTAATTATTTTATTTTTATTAAATTGCAGTTTTATTTATAAGTAATTTTTTCACTTGTTCAAATAAGACCAATGCATAGACACACTTTTCTTGAAGGAAATGTAAAATAAACTGCAATATAATGGGTACACCTGTCAAGCTGCAGAAAGCTAGCAATCTTGGGAGGAGAGTGCAGGTCAAACCCCTGATTTGTCAAAGACAGGCCTGCTGCTTCTATCACCCAGAATCATAATTTTTCTGATGGTCTTGCCTCATCATTCCTCTATAAT
Source organism: Crocidura indochinensis (assembly GCA_004027635.1). Classification (NCBI taxonomy): domain Eukaryota; kingdom Metazoa; phylum Chordata; class Mammalia; order Eulipotyphla; family Soricidae; genus Crocidura; species Crocidura indochinensis. The sequence continues at coordinate 5,803 of PVKC010010118.1, forward strand.
TCCTTTCAGGAACACCAATCTGATCAAAATTCAGGTATGGCTACTTAAGCTGATATCATAAGAGTTTTTGAAGAGTGTGCAGGAAAACTCTACCTGTATCTTCCTTTTTCTGAGAAGCCAGGCATCTATAGCCATGCCTCTATATACTGTCACTAAGCTTCAGTATTAGTAATAACACTTTGGATTTCTGGACAACTTTATTTACTTGATACTGTCATCCTTATAGGAATACACCAATCTAACAGAATGGACAACAAGAGCTTACTAATGCTTCTGCTAATGACTTTATTGGAGTTATAATAATTTCCACAAATGTGCTTGTTTTGTATTTTTCCTTATTTCTTTTTTAATGTTTCTTTTTAAACATTTTCTTCTTTTACTTTTCCCTTTTTATCTTTTTTCTAATTTTTTAAAATAATTTTGCTTTCTCTTATCTGGAAATAAATGTATTATGGTTAACTATATCAACTATGCGATACATTTTCTTTAAGTAAAATAAAAAATAAATCAAAACAAAGAAATTTTTATTCTTCAGGAACTAAATTTCTTATTAAAAATTAAATTTAATTTCATAATTATTAGAAGACTTAAGAAGTTAAAATTAAATTTTAATTTATGATTTGTATAATATATTTATTTTTGAAATATTACTATGGTCAAAAAATACATGATGCCTTTTGGTTGAATTATAATGACTCATTAAAGGTAGACAGTTTGCACAAAATAGTTCAATAGGTTTTCTGTGTATACAGTCTGCAGATTATATTTTCAAATGTCACCTGAAAATAGGTAAACTATACAAAACAAGAAAGAAACAATTATTATCTACATAAAATTTTATCAAGTGGATTATTAATTATTGTAGTTATGGATTTACAATCATCTACATGTTAGATTCAGTAATATAAAAGTTAAAAAATTAGTATGTTTGGCACTGGAACAGTGGTGCAAGCGGTAGGCATCTGCCTTGCATGCACTAACCTAGGACAGATGATGATTTGATCCCTTGGCATCCCATTTGGTGCCCCAAGCCAGGACCATAGCCAGGAGTAACCTCCAAGCATCATCAGATATGGCCCAAACCAAAAAAAAAAAAAAAAGTCAGTATGTTTGGAGTGGAGTGGTGAGAGTGCTTGGTCTGCATGCAGCTGACCTAGAACAGATCCTCTGGATCCCCATAGATCCCCCGAGCCAAGAGCAATTTCTGAGCGCAGAGCCAGAAGTAACCCCTGAGTCAAGTGTGGCTCAAAAAACAAAACAAAAAAATCAGTATGTTTGGTTGATTTTAATGATTTTCCTAAAGCATGCTTTGCAAAAAGGATATGTATTTCTTTAAAGAGTTTTATCTGTGCATATTATTTGTATACAAAAAATTCTTGTTTCTTAGACATAGATAGCTTGAGAACTTAGAATTTAAGATGGTCAATTATTTTACTAATATTAAATATTAAATTTTAAAGTAATTCATTATTGTCTTCAATTATAAGTTTATAGTAAAGCAATATTGCCTTCTAATATTCCTGTGATCAGATTAGTCTGTTTGCAATTTATACATTAATAGTTATAAATAGTATATTGGTTGTTCTGGGATAAAAATGGTTTATAACTTTTTGATCATTTGTTTCACTTGTTTTTCCTTCGTAATTTCAAATAAAAGCTTCTTGTTTATTATTTAAATATACAATTCAAATTGTAGAATAAAGAAACTAGAAATGTTAAATGAACTGACAGTGACAAAATGACTTTAATATTGTATTTTGCCTTAATTCAAAACTATTTATCTTACAGAATAAATGTATCTCATGCATAAAACCTTACTTGTTTGAAGTAATTCATATCATAGGTCACAAACAGTATCTTGCTTCATAAATTAGAATAATTATCTTTTTAATTTGTTCACCATTTTAGTGTTTTGTTAACTTTTCCTATTTTGGAAACATATAATACCTTTGATAAAAATATATATTAGTTTAATATATTTGATTATAAATATAATTTTATCAAATAAGTATTAAAAGAATAAATCAAAGTTAATTCACTGAATGGATGATAGTAACCACTAAAAACCAGAAAGAAGTAGACATTCAATAAATGAGAACATATCTTGAGGAAATAAAAACCTACAAAGTCCTTAGAAAACCTCTTCATTATCCAAAACATCATTTTTCTAATCCAATCTATAAAAATATGCCCTTTCTTGCCTAGTATAGAGAATATATAATTATCATGTTAATATGTGTCTTATTTTGTAAACATAAATTATATTTTATTATAAATCATATTGAGAATGAACTAGAAGCCATGAAGATAACATACTGGTTCTACTGTAAACATTAATATTTTTAATATAAAAATTGAGCTTGGTGGAAAGTCTTTGATGATATGGATCTTGTGAAGATACAGTAACTTTTCATGCCAGAGCATTATTATCAATATTAATCATATTTTAATCACGTTATGATGACTACAATAAGTTTAAACTGCATATATTTATAAAAATGTTCATTAGATTGTTAATATTTTTATGTTCATGGAAGCTGAGTTAATTGATTGTAATCACAGACATTTGAACAGTGTCAAAATAAAATTTAGTCATTAAAAATAAGCATTAAAATATTAGATTGGCTGCTAATAGGAATTCCTTTTATTACAATGACTATACCTGAAATTCTCATACCACATTTATGTCAATGAATCTGAAGGTGATCACATATTTCATTTAAACCTTATCTCCACTATTTATTAATATTTGGAGGGTACACCCTGTGATGCTCAGGGGTTACTCCTGGCTATACACTTAGAAATCACTCCTGACATGGGAGACCATATAGGATGCCTGGAGAATCAAACCATGGTCTGTCCTGGGTCAGCGGCATGCAAGGCAAACGCCCTACGGCTGTGCCACCACTCTGGCCCTGGTGTATTAATATTTTTAAAAGGTAATATAAATATGTGAAAAAAATTCAGAGTGAGGGAAGAAGACATGATAAATATATAGGATAAGTAGTCACAGACTCAAAATGTGAAGGAAAATTAGAATATACTCTAAATATTGTAATTAAAATTTCAGAGATTTGAAGTCGAAACAATAATATAGTTGATAGGGCATAGGCACCGCATATGATCTCTCAATCTCCACCAGGATCCTTGAGCAAAGAGCCAGGGCTAAACCTTGATCACTACATGGTGTGGTTCCAAAACAAACAAACAAAAAATCGCAGAGATTCAATATATGTCTCCATTTAGCTGAATTAATAGCACATTTGCATAAAAGTAGACAAAAAAGTGCATTTTTGAATACTGAATTAATTGGCAAATTAAAATATACTAATTGGATCAATATGGCCAGCTCATAGACCAAATGGTATTTTTCAAATAAAATTATAAATCTATAAATGATGATCATTTCAGAGGCACAGCTTTGATGCTGTGAGGAACCTTGGAAATTTACTAAAAATTTGGTTCACAGATGTTACTAAGGTAATAAATTTTAACCAGTCTGAGTGAAGACTCCTCATTAATCTCATAGGATTTAGTAGATATTCCAGAATGGCCTTAATTTAGTGTTCTACACAACTACATTTTGGAAGGAGGCATTTTAGGTTTGGCAAATGAAGAAATAATAATTGTTTTTATTTATTTTAATTAAAACACTATGATTTTCAAAGTCATTTATAATGCAGTTATTTTAGATATATAATGTTTAATACCAATCCCACAACCAGTGTGACCTAGGTTAAATTTATTTGGTTTGAATGTTAAAATGTTTAATATTTAAGTTTAAAATGTTATATAATTTAAAAAAATGATATCTTACAGACTATTTTAGCAAAATCTCTAGCATACACATAAGTAAAAAAATAAGTAACTATAATGACAAAATAATTAAAAATTAAGCTGCATTTCTATTTTTTTCTGTGTGTGTGTGTTGTTTTTGGGTCACACCCGGCAGCGCTCAGGGGTTATACTCCTGGCTCCATGCTCAGAAATTGCTCCTGGCAGGCACGGGGACCATATGGGGCACCATCGGGATTCAAATCGATGACCTTTTGCATGAAAGGCAAACGCCTTACCTTCATGTTATGTCCCGGGCCCCTAAACTGCATTTCTAAATTTACTATGTCAATAAGAGTTTAGAGAAATAAATCAATTAGAAAATAAAAATCTTAGACATAAATTTCATAGGAAGAATTGAACCTTAATGAGACCTTATGAAAACAATATTAATTGGAAAGAAAACCTAAGATTGAATCTGTATATCTTATTTTTTAAAAGTTTGAGGTAAGCTTCTTCTAAAATATAAAAACAATAAATATTTGAGATTGGAATAACCACAAAGTTGAGGACATTTTCCATTGCTAGTAAACCCTTTAATAGAAGTATGACCAAAGAATCAACAAAGATCATAGACAGGAAGTATTACTGTTTTACCTGAATAGATGTTAAAAGTGAAATTTTTGGAATATGTGCAGATCTTACTAGAATCCTTCTAGGAATTAAAAGGAGGATATAATTTTCTCCACCAAATTAAAATAAACTAAGAAACCTTTGTGGTTTGGAATGTTAGTATGGCATGTAGGGTGCTTGTCATACAAGTTGCCAGCCCAGGTTGATGCCTCTTTACCACCTATGGTCCTTTGAGCCTGCTTGGATACTTTAAGCCCTGAATATTGCCCTATGTGGCCGAATGACATCCACATTCAAAAATTTTATCAAAAGGAAAGGAAAGGAAACAGCATCCCCCAATAAAGTTATTCCAGCTATTTCTTACCAAGAATTCAAAATTTTCCTATCTCTCTCAAAAGTGGTATCAGTCCATAGTTTCCTGCATCAGCACAAGAAATAATGTGCATAATATTTCAGTTTTGTCCTCCAAGTTTTCAAAGAGTGATCTTTGAGCTCAAAGTGCAGAGCCAGGAACAAGCACCTCAGCACTGCTGGGCATGATTCCAAAATAAAACCAACTTTAAGGTAATTTGTTGTTGTTGTTTTCAGTAATTAAGAAGTCTCCTATCTTAAGAGGAGACTTAGTTTTATTTAAGGTTTTGAATTCAAAACGATGCGTGAGAATCTTTAGTGCTAAGGACATTCTCAGCAGGACTAAAATTTAGCAATCATAACATAGAATGGACACATTCAAAAGGATTCAAAAACTTAGTGTAACTAAGCACAAATTTTTCCCACACCCAATTCCAAAATTTAGGATTGTTCCAAGAACAGGCTTGTTTTTCTTTCCTGAAAAATTATAAACATTTTTAACTATTGATGAAGAACAATAATAAGTTGATTGTCATGTGACCATTTTAATTGTTCACTTAAAATGCCTTTGCCACAAAATAGTTTTGTTTTCAATCCATAACTTGTAATTCAAGTGTGTTCATAATTTTGACATTATTTGAAGTCATATTTGATTTCATTTTCAACTAATATTTTATATTAAAGTACTTTGATTTTTTTCCTTCAATGGTCTTTCATTTTGAATTATTTGCAGAAAGAATAAGGTTTTTTCAGATATCCAGAAAAATCATCTTTAATCCTGTTTGCAATGCCTTCTATAAATAGAAAATAGCAATTCAGGAATGATTTCAAGGTAAAAGGGAAAAAATCAAGGATCTATTTCTCATGTAGAATCACAGATTATATTTCTTTCATAATTATCATTTCAGGTTGTTCAGTCCTTGTGAATTTTATCATGTCAAAGCATGTATGCTCACTTGTTTAGCATACAGAACAGATAAAGCATATTCTTTTCCATATAGTGTTAAATTATCAAATGTGATTATTCCTTAATTTTTAGTAATAGATTATTAATACTTCATTTAATCTAACATAAAAGAAAAATAATAAAAGTTAAACCATGTCCTTTGCAAAGAATCACTTTGATAATGGACAAGACCGCTGATAATTTTGTTGAATAAAATATAACCAACAGTTTAAGGAAAGACAACTGTAAAAATAATATGTATATGAATTAAATTAAACAATTTGAGAATGAAAATGTGGGATAAAGCTAGATAGGCATAAAGAGATGATAAAAAACTGACCTTAAAATCTTTAGCATTTGAAATTTAGAAATTCAAAAGTTGAACTTACTAAAACAAAACAATTTTTTTAGTCATTATTCTAGATACAGACTTTTTAATGACATTAAAACACATTAATATTCTTTTTTTTTTTTTTTGGTTTTTGGGTCACACCCAGCACTGCACAGGGGTTACTCCTGGCTCCATGCTCAGAAATTGCTCCTGGCAGGCACAGGGGACCATATGGGGCACCGGGATTCGAACCGATGACCTTTTGCATGAAAGGCAAACACCTTACCTCCATGCTGTCTTCCGGGCCCCAACACATTGATATTCTATGGATGAGAATTCACAACTCATAAAGGCATTTGATAAATTGTCAAGCTCTTCTCAAATATTGAACTTTGTCTCTGAACAAGAATCAAGAGTATTTACAGATAAACAAATTTCCAGCAAAGTAGTAGTGATAATACCTGACCTAACTGAAAATTTCCAAAATTACAAAGAATCAGATATATGTCCCATGCTGACTAGAAACGTAAATATATAAACAAAATTTATACATACGAAATTTATATTTCACAATAATAGAATTAATAAATAACAATACTTAATTTTATTGTCCTACATTAAAATATTCATGACGATTGAGTAGTGAAAATTATGTTAAAATAATAAAGGAAGATATCCAACAGGGATAAGATTTCAATAGTTAACAATGTACATTAAAACCTATGACATAAAAACTTTGATGGATATAATTAGACATTGTGGAAAAATTAACACAGTTTTTATTTAAATACATACACAATGAAAAATTTAATGGAATATTAATTGAAAGAAAACTATTTTTTTGACCAACCAAAGGAATAAAGAGATATAGAAACCCTACAAAATAACTGCAATAATACAATTTTATTCAAATTTGTGAAAACTGTATATTCACGTTTCCAAAAAGGTCACAAAATTTGAGTTTTAGGGGCCATAGAAACAGAGCAGTGGTAAGGTGCTTGTCTTGCATACATTTGACCTGGAAGTGACCCAGGTTAAGTTCCTTGATTTCATATGGTTGCCCATGCCTGCCAGAAGTGATTTCTAAGCGCAACAGGACTAACAACTGAGTTACGTGGGGTGTGGCCCAATAACCTAAAAATTAAAAGAAAAAATAAAACTTGAGTGTTATAATATATAATGGAAATTCTAATAAAATTGTTCAAAACTAATCATAATAAGAAAGCTTTAAAGAAGACAAAAATAATTTGGCATTTTTGAGGGTAAGATCTCCCTATTCTTTAGGCCAAAGTTGTTTATTTCAATTTCTTCGATATTTCGCTATGCCTACACACACGACAATTGCCACACACATATCTATTTTTTTTTTTAGTGTATTTCCCATCTCTGGAGAAAAAAATCAGAGCATATTAAACCTTTGGCTATTGCTTTCATAACTTTTTAGGTGGCACAACAAGTTTCATAAATATAACTGTTAATGAATTCTCCCTTTCTTTCATTTTTTTAAATTCTCTTTTCTTTTTCTATTTCTTAATAACTTTGCTTTCTGTCATCCTGAAATAAATGCACTATTATCAGTTACGTCAAGAATGTGATACATTTTTTAAATAAATAATTTTAAAAATGATTTTTAAAAAGCAGAAAAAATAGACACAGATACACATAGAGTACCATGAATAAGAACTATATCTATTTAATGTAAAAAATTAACTGAACATAAAGTATGAAAGCAAATTATAACAATACTGTTCAGTGAAGGCATTTAGTTAATGAAAGAGTAAAACTACCAGCACAGAAGTGCAAAGAAAAAAATTAAATAACAAAGTCATATCCTAAAACTTGAACTGCAAGAATGTTAAGTAAGCCTATAAAGAAGATATGCCTTCATCAAGTGAAAATATGAACAAGAAAGTAAGTAAAAAAAAAAAAAAGAACTGGTTAAAGATGGTAAGAGATACAGTCGATAACTTGGCATGTGTATAGGTAGCTATGTTGTAACTACATTTAGATTTATAATAGATTTATATTAATTTATGTTAGTCTAAATAGAGATGTATATTCAATATATAGATGACCCACTAAAGGGTAAATCATAATTTAATGTTTCATAGTAAGAAAAAATTAAATTCGGACAAGAACAGAACAAATTCTATAACTCAGAATAAAAATTTTGTTGATGAATATGAAAGGAATGGATGAATGAAATATTTGTAAATAGAAGAAAGCTTGTACATTCAGAGGATGGTTTTGATGTACACACACAGTAAAGATTAGACTAACATTTTTTATATACAACCAATAAATTTTGAAGATGTCATGTCACCTAAGTAGCTGTCAGTCTGTTTCCCGTTTGTTCTGCTTTAACATTTTGAAGGATTTTCTGAGTCAAAATGTCTGATACTTAAGCTCATGCTGTGTGTTCTTTATTAGCTGAACTATGGAATAACAGACAGCAAAGGAGCTGAAGTCATGTACTTCTAGCCAGTCCTTAAATCATTGAGGCATAAAATACTTCAAAGATCAGAGCTGTTCAAACTACAAATGGTAGTAACTCAACAAGACTGGTTTTTAATTACCTCGAGAATTTTGAATCGACACTGAATGCTATCACAAGCAAAATGAATATACATTAATCACAGAAAATTTTAGTCACATGACACTTTTCATCCTAGCAAAGTTCACAACCTCTGGATCTGTTTTTCATCATGCTTAACCTGAGAAAACAGGATAGCAAGTAGCTTTGAGAATATTGAGAGAAGTTTAGCATTTAATTTAGACAGGTACACATAAATAAAAGAAAACAAACATTCTCTTATTGTAATTTCTAAAATTGGTGTATTGGTGATATAGCAGTAGAAAACTCATTGGTAAACTCATTAATATTCAGGGCTAAAGATGTTTTAAGAAAAATTTAAAAAAGCAACTAATAAGAACCACACTTCAGCAAAACGTATTTCCATAATAATAGGGTTTTTTAATGTTTCTTTCTACTGAATACGTTGCTATGATTTTTTTTTCCTAAAATAAAGTTGAAGAATAATTTTGCATTAAAATCTCCATATGGTGGGACTGGAGAGATAGTATGGAGGTAAGGTGTTTGTCTTTCATGCAGAAGGTCATTGGTTCAAATCCTTGGTCTCCCAAGCCTGCCAGGAGCAATTTCTGAATGTGGAACCAGGAGTAACCCCTGAGCATTGCCGGGTGTGACCCAAAAAACCAAAAATAAAATAAAATAAAATAAAATAAAATTTCCATATGGTATGGCATTTGCTTTGTATGCAACTTATTATTGGTCATTCCCAATAACATATGGTCTCCCAAATTAATTTCCATATAAGTATTGGTGTCAGATCAGAAATTTCCTCTATTATTCAAATTAAAGTATTGACAGGGGTGTTCAAGCACTTCCTAACACAATGGAAATGGAATGCCAGTAAAGAAGTGAAACCATAAAGGGGGAAAAATAAAAGTTAGTTTAATGATGCATAATTATTATAATTGAATATAATTATTTCCACTATTCTACAGATAATCTTTTTTCCAAAGTATAGAATTATTTGAGGAATTTCTTTCTTTTTCTGTATTGTTTTTGTTTTTATTCGGGGGCCACACATATGGTGTTCAAGTGTTACTCCTGGCTCTGTATTCAGAAATCACTCTGATAAATTCCAGGAACTTATGGCCATATGAGATGAGGAAACTGAAGATAGGGAAATTCCCTACCAACTGTGCTATTTCAAGACCAGCCCCTCTTTGAAAAATATTTAATGTACTCAAACAATGTTTTTATTAGGATTTCTTATTAGTTTTTATAATGAAATAGTCATTGACTAGAGTTTGAAGCTCATTATAGTAAATGAAAGACCTTAGCATGTGACTTTGAAATAAAAATAATGCCAAACATATTTAATGATTATAAGTAAAAGATTTTAACCAATTCTATTCTTAATAAATTATCTCTAGAATAATAATTTGCAGGTTTTTTGTTTACCTTTTATCATTCTTATTAAAATTTACTTTAAAAGAATGGTTTAATGACTTAAAATAATGAATGGGGCTGGAGAATTGGTAAGGCATTTGCTTTGTATGCAACTTACAATTGGTCATTCCCAGAATACCATATGATCTCCCAAACTCCTACTAAAAGTGATCCCTGAGCTTTTCCAGGCAAGACCTATCTATAAATAAAGATCTTTCTATATATAAATGGTGGAAATTACAGTATTACATTAAATTTGAAAATATAACAGAGAATTGACCAAGAGTAAAGAAATTTTATTCTTATCTAGTTTTATAGCTAGTCCTAGTATTGACTCAGTGTCTATTTTCAAATATATCTAAATATTAGTAGGAAAATAATTTTGAATGATTCTAACTGGTATATTCAGCTAAGTGCTCAGACATGATTGCATATCTCTTCTAATTTTATCAAATTTATTTTAAATTCTGTATTAATTTTTTGATTATCTTTATTTAAACACCATGATTACAAATATAATTGTAGGGCCCGGGAGATAGCATGGAGGTAAGGCATTTGCCTTTCATGCAAAAGGTCATCGGTTCGAATCCCAGTGCCCCATATGGTCCCCCGTGCCTGCCAGGAGCAATTTCTGAGCATGGAGCCAGGAGTAACCCCTGAGCACTGCCGGGTGTGACCCAAAAACAAATATAATTGTAGTTGTATGATTATAGTCATGTAAAGAACACCCCCCTTCACCAGTGCAAGATTCCCACCACCAATTTCCCAGATCTAACTACTCCCCACCCCACCCACACCTGAACTCGAGACAGGCTTTCTTTTTCCCTCATTCATTCACATTGTTATGATAGTTTTTAGAGTAGTTATTTCTCTAACTGCACTTATCACACTATGTGGTGAGCTTCATGTCATGAGCTGCACCTACATGGGAAGATGGGGGGAAATAAGGGTTGGGACTGAATCAGTACAATATTGGAAATGAGCTTTGTAGGGCAGTATCAAGGTAAAAATACAAGATGGATATTATGGATATGCTGGGAGAAAAAGGGGGACTGCTTGGGGCATGCCAAGCACCCCAGAACTCCCCAGGCAGGGGAGAAGCCCTTTGGCCTGTGGACTCCCCAAACCCCATACCTGGCAAGAGCTGGCTTCCAGAATCAAAGAGGAAACCTGAAGCCAGATGTCTGCCTGACCTCCTCCCCATGCACCTCCCCCCTGGAGTACAGAGGGAGGGGGGGAAGCCTGAGGACCACTAAGAATTCACCTGAACCCACTTCTGGCCATCTGAGCTGGCAGAAATTTTTTTTGGGGGTCACACCCGGCAGTGCTCAGGGGTTACTCCTGGCTCCATGCTCAGAAATTGCTCCTGGCAGGCACAGGGGACGATATGGGGCACCGGGATTTGAACCGATAACCTTTTGCATGAAAGGCAAATGCCTTACCTCCATGCTATCTCCCGGGCCCCAGAAATATTTTTTAACTAAGCTTAGTAATACAATTGTTTTGGGTATTCTATATTCCAACACCCTTAAAAAGCACACAATAATTTATTTTATATTGCTTGTTACAGCAAAAAGGCAAGTTGTATTATCAGAAAGTAGTTTAATATAAGCACATTTTTGAAAATTGTCATATTTCACAATGGTATGTTGTATATTTTTGGTACTTTGTATACAATTTCTTAGTAATACAATTGTTTTGGGTATTCTATGTTCCAACACCAATTTCACCAGTAGTGTGACCTTCCCTCCAACCTTTCTGAAGTTTCTCATCTAATCCTCAAGCTTGTCCCCTTAGAAAGCACACAAAAATTTATTTTATATTGCTTGTTACAACAAAATGGCAAGTTGAATTATCAAAAAATAGTTTAATATAAGCACATTTTTGAAAATTGTCATATTTCACAATGGTGTTATAAAGGCATGAGGATTTACTGAGCTATTGTTTGCTAGTTAAGCCTCCTATGTTATTTTAATTTAGAGGATATATATGCTACTTCCTCATCTAATTTGCTGTACTCCTATTGGGCTGTCAGTATTATGGAATTTGGAGGTGTTGTGTAACTGCTTGCAGCACCACTCTAAAGAAGATCCAGAACTTGGACAATTCTTTATTTTGATGTCTCTTGAGAGTAATCCTAAAGGTATTAAGCTGGGACTTAATATCTTAATACTTAATACCTTAATACTTAGTAGAGACTGTGGAGTGTGGGTGCTGCTACTGTGGCTTTAGCATCACAGAAAAATGACCAGCTCCTCTCTAAAACATTGAAAAGTTTTCAGTTCAAATATTGGTGTACCTGGAACATTTATTTGGATTCATATTTGCTATTAGTTGTTACAAAAAATTACCTAAATCTATTACATAATATTTTGGGGGTACTAATACAAAATAAAACACTTTTTCCTAACACTACTAAATTACTGTTTAGAATAGTATTAGGAAACATAATATATCACATGGCTTTAAGTTATGCAAGTTAATTAAAATAAAAGTACACAAATCTCTCACATTAATAGTAATTATAAATGGATAGAGTCTTTTCATATTTCCAAGTAATCCAAAATGTAAAGTGTGGGACGAACTAGCAATTTTCAGATTTGGAAAGTTGACATTTAACTTTTTAGCTGAATGATCTGTAAAATATAATTATATTCAATTTAGATAGAAAAATAACAGATTTTCTTTTTCTGAGTGATGCATAGTTTAGCAGTTCTAATAAAAACATATTTAATATGGATTTAGTAACTATATACAGTTTGTCAATTTTATGCTTAAATGTTGCTCTTTTTACTTTCGAAGCAGGCTCTTATAAAACAGGAAAAAATGTCAATATTAAAAATCTTATGTATATATGAATCAGTAATTATATCGATCATTTCCTATTATAAAACTAAAATATATGATGTTTTTGCAAATAGCCCTAAATAATTTCAATAAAATAGTTTATAATAATGAAATCTCAGACATAAGAAAGAAGGTGTGAATAATCTAAAAAATTATTTATTATTTATATTGTAGAATTGTATTACAAAGTCCAGTTAGATACCCTAAAAGTCTTCTAGTTTGAATTCACTTTTAAATAAAATTATATATAGTTTGTAAATTTTATGTTTAAATGTTGTTCTTTTTATTTTCTAAGAAGGCCCTTATAAAACAGGAAAAATGAAGTCATAAAAATTTCCTATATATGGATGAACATGGAAACTATTATGCTGAGTGAAATAAATCAAAGGGAAAGAGATTTAAACACAAAATAATCCCATGCATCTATGGGTTTTAAGAAGGACACTTGGGATATTGCTCATGGGAATGTTGCACTGGTGAAGGATTATATATACATATATATGTATATTAAAAAATAAAAATATAAAAGATAAGGTCTCCCAAGTCTTACCACAGGCTGTGTTCTTTACACTGTCTGTATAGAAAGAGGAGGTACAGTAAATGCACCCCATATACAACTCAATACAGGGCCTTTGTTTGATCTGTATTGTGAATTGGGGGACAAAAAATTATACTAGCTTTTAGTAATTAAAAATAGTATAAACATCAGAAAAATTAGATGTAATAAATGAATGTGAAAATAAATATTATAAAAAGATTTAATGAGGCTCATGTCAAAATCAAACACAAATAATTCTCATATATTTTTCTTTTTATTTATAATCTTCAGAGGGAAAACTATATTCTGCCTACATACATATTTCCCTTAATGTTGAAATGTTGTTTCAGTTGCATCCTTTCCAACTTGAGACCTACAGGGAGAACAGAATGAAAACCTTTCTAGCAAGAGTTGAGTGTATGTAATATATAGAATTGTATTCACATTCTTAAAAAAATCTAAATGCTAGCACTTTTATCCTGATAGTCTCTGGTCAAACAAAGGCAAATGGGTATAAAAGCTGCCCTGTTGCACTTTTTAAAATAACATTCTAGGGGGGAATATGTATGTTTTATTTTGTTAAAAGCAATAGATGATTTACCTGACTTAAATTTCAATCTCCAAAGAGAAGTCTACTGTGTATGACTGTAATGAACCTGCAGAGAGTGCAGCACATAGTGAATAAAAAGCTAGTTTAAAAATAAGATGGTTTGGGGGCCAGGCAGTGGCGCTGGAGGTAAGGTGCCTGCGCTAACCTAGGACGGACCTCAGTTCGATCCCCCGGTTCCCCATATGGTCCCCCGTGCCTGCCAGGAGCGACTTCTGAGCGAATAGCCAGGAGTAACCTCTGAGCATCACTGGGTGTGGCCCAAAAACCAAAAAAAAAAATGTTTTGGGGCAGGAGGAATAGCACACTGGTAGGGCGTTTGCCTAGCACGTGGCTGAGCCAGGATGGACCTGGGTTAGATCTCCAGCACTCCATATAGTCTCCCAAGCCAGGAGTGATTTCTGAGCATATAGCCAGGAATAAACCCTTTAAGTTATTGGGTATGATTCCAAAACTAATAATGATAATGACAATAATAATAATAATAATAATAATAGAATTAAAATAAGACATTTTCCTAAACATTTTAGCCTAAGTTGCATATACAGGCATTCTAAGGTCCTCATTTCCAATGGAATAAATATAAAATATCTATTATTCATTGCGGAGATTGTCAGGAGTATTCACAAAGAAACATACACTTGTCCATCACCACCATCATGGACCAGTACTTCCCAGAACTGCCAGTTTTGAGTAGCACTCCATCATTAGGCTAAGAAGCAGACCTCAGCAAGTTTTTCTAGTGAGACAGGTGAAATTAGTCCAGGAACTTCTGAAAACCAATGAGAAATTCCCCATAAGATTTCCAATAAAATAATTTAGCACAAATTTAAGAGGTATAGTAAGTACAGAAAAATTAGTTTTGTTTCTATAACTTAATAAAATGACCAGAAAGCTTACTTTAAAGTGTAAGATACTGAAGAAAGAAAGTAAAAGCAAATACATCAAAAGTACTTTTTGATTATTGACTGGGAAAAATAATCTTGTCAATATGTCAAAACTACCAAAGGACTTTTCAGGCTCAGTGCAGTTCCTAGCAAAATCCAATGCCATTTTTTTTTTTACAAAAATAGAAAAGAAACTTAAAAAATTTTAAATGTTAAAAAATATCTATGGAGTCACAAATAATTCATAATTATCAAGTAATCTTGAATGGGATGAGTACCTTTATGGAAAACAATATGGAGTTTCCTCAAAAAACTGGAAAATTGTCTCCCATGTGATTCAGCTATACTTTCCTAGGGATATACCCTAGGAGGAAAACAAAATCACAACACAAAAAGGCCTCTGCATACCTATATTCATTGCAGATTTATTTACAATAGTCAGAATCTGGAAACAACCCTGGCACCCAATAACAGATGAGTAGCTAAAGAAACTTTGGTACACATACTCAACGTAATATTATGCATCTATCAGAAAAAAAATGAAGTCATGAAATTTTCCTATATATGGATGAACATGGAAACTACTATGCTAACTGAAATAAGTCAGAGGGAAAGAGATATATATACACAAAATAATATATATATACACAAAATAATCCCATGCATCTATGGTTTTTAAGAAAAATAGGAGACATTATTGAAATAATACACAGAAACAATAGAGATGAGGGCTGGAAGATCAGACCCACGATGTGAAGCTTACCGCAAAGATTTGTGAATTCAGTTAGAGAAATAATTACACTGACATCTACCATGACAATGATAGTGAGTGAGAGAAATGAAAAGCCTGTCTTGAATAGAGGCACGGGGTTGCAGGAGGAGGGAGTTATAAGGCATTGGTGGTGGGAAAGCTGCACTGATGAATGAGGTATTCTTTTATATACATATAAATATATAATATTTATAATATATATATAAAACTAAAAAATACCCAAATACAAACATTCTTGTAATCATGGTGCTTAATTAAAGATATTACAAAAATGAAAAAGATAAATAAAACATTCCCACTTTCTGATTTAAATAATTTTACAAACGATAGAGTACTTAAACTTGTGAACAAAATATATAGTCTGGGAAAATACAAAAATTTATATGTACCATTTTCAACTGTAAAAATATACTTGAGGACATTCTGCTAAATAAAATAAGTTAGATAGGGGCCAGAGCAGTGGCACAAATGGTAAAGTGTCTGCTGTGCCCTCACTAGCCTAGAATGGAACGCGGTTTGTTCCACCGACGTCCTATATGGTCAACAAGTCAAAAAAGATTTCTGAGCGCATAGCCAGGAGTAACCCCTGAGTGTTGTCGGGTGTGGCTAAAAACAAAACAAAACAAATAAAAAGGCAGATAGAGGAATAATGTGTTACACTATATTTAATTATTAGGGAAAACTCAATCAGTGACACAAAGTAGTCAGTGGTTGCTGAGGATTATTAGAATGGGTAAAACGTAAGATGGCTATCTGAAGAATGCAATCTTTTACTATAAACTGAACAAATTCTGAAAATTGACTTTGTTTTAATAAATTATTGTTTTGTATGTTTAGTTTTCTTGAACAAATGCATTTAATGTTTAGCATTATAATCATTGTTCTGGTTAAATGAGAAAAACCTGAAAAATGTAAATTATTTTGCCCAAAATTATAAGCATATATATTTAAAGAAAGTCTATGTATATACACTACATATGCATATATGTATACACACACAATAGGAGCAGCTATACTTTAAGCATTTATTATTTTAGCCAGTTAGCTTTTATAGTGTTTGTTCCAGGCTGATTATCATTTGACTAAACTCTAAAAAGTCACCGTTATGAATTTCTGGGTTGCCTATGTAATTCCAAGCTCAGTAAATCTCAATAAATTCTCGAACTTCTTTTTTATTTTATTTTATTTACTGTGGGGCTATACTCATGAGATACAGTGCATTGTAAAATGGTCCCCATGCTAGGGAACCATGTGGTGCTAGTTAACTCTAGCAAAGAGCTGTTCAAAAACCTATTTGAACTATCTCTCCAGTTTTCAACTTTGATAATATTTTTAATAATTGATCACATTAACTTTCTTAATACTTTTTTAGGTTTGAACTATTTATTTGACAATTTTGTTAAGTGTTTGGCACTTCAGATCAACCCAGGAAACATGCAATGTGAAGTAAGCACTATATCAACAAGTCATATTACCAGACCTTAATCTAGATATTTGAGTCCTACTAGTTGAAGCTCTGATTCTTAGTTCACTGATCATTCTTATCAATAATTATTCCCAAGAATTTCTATTTTGGGAACTGAAGAGATAGTTTAGCAAGTAAGATGTTTTCCTTGTCTGCTCTGGACTTGGGCTGATTTCCACCAGAAATGACACCTGTACAGTGACAATAGTAAATCCTGAAAATAGGTGAGCATGGATTCAAAACAAACTAATAATAATTTATGCTCTTAAAATATTTCGATCTTGGGACCAGAATAGGTGGCGCTAAAGGTAAGGTGTCTGCCTTGCAAGCGCTAGCCAAGGAAGGACCGTGGTTCAATCCCCCAGCGTCCCATATGGTCCCCCCAAGCCAGGGGCGATTTCTGAACGCTTAGCCAGGAGTAACCCCTGAGCATCAAACGGGTGTAGCCAGAAAAACCAAAAAAATTTTTTTCTCAATCTTAGTGCTCTAACTTTCAACTTGTTCCTTTGTTCTCCTTAATGCTTTGTTTTTTGGGGACTTGTAGCATGGAAAATAGGTGAGATTTTTAAATTGTAGTCTTGAACTTAAATTGCTTGAACTTCAATTGCCTATTATGTTATAGCAATCAGCTTTTCACTCTCATTTAGATGTCTACCAGGCATCTTAACTTCATAATCCATTAGTCTAAAGTTTTACTCATACCTTTTGATTGCAAAAAATACGTATTTAATTTTAAAACATAATATAGAATGAAACATAAAATGTGTTTATGTTTTCACCACTTTTATTGCTTTTCAAGTGGCTAAACTGCCAATTACTTCCTCTTACCCTGCTTACTTTATAATCTAAGTTATTTTCACTTCTGCCTCTTGTTTGTAGCCATTCTTATTACTCAGAGCAATTACTTTTCTACAAATATCTTATTTCTAAGTTTCTTAATTGTTATGTGGTGTGTGTGTGCGTGTGTGCGCGTACGCGCGCGTGTGTGTATGTGTTGTACACACATTATGGGGCCAACCCAGAGTTTTAAGGGATTATTCTTGGTTTTGTGTTCAGTAATTACTTCTGGCCATTCTTGATGAAATTTTTAGGGATTCTATGATAAAACACAGATCAGTTTACATGGAAGATGTTTGTCTGCTTTATTTTCTCTCCATCCTTTCTTTAAGCTTATTAAATCTCCCAATCATTTTTGATCATTCATTTTCCTTTGCTAAAGGTTTCTTCTTCACTTCAATTCCATTATTTTTTTAAATAGCCATTTACATAGTATATTACATTTTCTTAGAGGACACACTCTTATGGCCTTTACTCAGCAATAAAAGAAGTCTGTCCTTTCAAGGCGAAGATGTTAGTAGGGGCCCCTTGTAACTGCCATTAAGGAGCAGTTGCCTACTGAGTATATAACAACGCCCCTCCAGTTAAAGTGCTGAGTTTGCCTTTGAGGGACTGCTTTGCTGAATGGTTGTTGCTGAATTCCTAGAAAACTGCATGCAAGATTTCCCCTTCTTCTGCTTTTGCTACCTCTCTTCCTCTTCCTTTCGCTGATACTCTCCCTGGCTGACTACTGGCCTTTGTCCCAACCTTAGCCATTCCTTCCACCCCCCCCCCTCCTTCTCTTCCTTTCTCTCACCTTCTCATCTCTCCCTCTCTTCCCTCTCCCACTCTCCCTTTCACCTTCTCTCCCTTTCTCCCCACATCTCTTTCCCAAATGAGGAACTTGATAGTTTCATACCAAAATTGATTTCTATAATTAAGATAGTTTGAGAATTAGTTCCATATTCTGCCATATATTAGCATTATGCATTTATTATTAGTCCCTAAAAATATTATTGTGTGACTTGATTTGTATATATAACAGTCCAAAAGACAATTTTCCAGAGCTTATTTATACACTTCAGGCCATCATTTTTCCTACTCATTTTCCTTCTCAATTACAAGCATATAACATTTATAAAGACACAAGGTTTAAGTAAATTAGCTCACCAAGATGTTTCTGACATGCCAGAAGCCATTTTATGACCACAGCAATATTTCTTAGTAAATACCCAAAAAATCATTCTTTCACATATGTTTTATCTTTCCTAGAGGAATCAAAATGACATAAAATCTGTCTTTTGTTTATCAAATTAAGTACATTATGTGAGAAACTAGACATGATCCCTGGATTCTCAATTAGGAAAGAAATTTTATTTCTAAATAAATAAACAATCTTATAGGTCTTCACAGTACTAATAATGTAATTCTTTGACTATCTTCTGCTAAATGAGATAAAACATGAATTGTTTTGTTACTCTAGGTTACAACTATGGCATAAGTATATATGTATATATACATACATACATACATATGTATATATATATATCCTTCAGAACATCTGCCTTTGATCAGAAAGTGAAGGATATACTATATACATATATTCAATTGTAAATATTTCAGGTTTTCAGAAACTAAAGAATCTGAATATAGAAGCTGTTATAAAATTATTCAAATATAAGTTATACTCATTTTATAAAATAAATGATAGCTATGTATGTGAAAACATATCTAGGAATGCTTCTTTCCTCGTGTTTTCTTTCTATTTTGTAAAGCCAGGCAGTTTCATAAGTCATTTTTTCTTTTTTTCTTTTTTTTTCATAAGTCATTTTTTAAAATCTACCATTCATGGAAGACTTCTATATTATAGAGTAATACTGACTTGTATATTAGGAAAGCATAAATACTCTGATATAAGATACTCTGAATGAATTATGAATAAGTGAAATTAACATTGCTTAGATGTTGTCTCCTGGCTATTAAAGGGAACTTACATCATTTTTGATAGATTTTATACGCGATGAAAATGTTTTTTTTTTTTTTGGTTTTTGGGTCACACCCGGCAGTGCTCAGGGGTTACTCCTGGCTCCATGCTCAGAAATTGCTCCTGGCAGGCACGGGGGACCATATGGGGCACCGGGATTCAAACTGATGACCCTTTGCATGAAAGGCAAATGCCTTACCTCCATGCTATCTCCCGGGCCCCGAATTCGAAGTCTTTATACAGTGGTTTATCAGTCTTCTTCTTTTTTTTTGGGGGGGGGCACACCCAGTGACTCTCAGGGGTTACTCCTGGCTATTC
>PVKC010010119.1:0-26046 GCA_004027635.1 Crocidura indochinensis
AGAAGGAAGGAAAAGAGAAGGAAAGAAGAGAAATGAAAAAAAGATAATAGTAATTTTCAAAAGCACTCGATGAGTGGGACCTGTAACATTAGTCTGTGATGTGCAGTTGTCTATTTCAATGGTCTCAATTGTTATAGGGCTTAGGTCCTAATTGAAGGCATAATCAAAACTAAATGGTTAAATTGGAGTATTCTATCAAGATATCATCATAATGAGAACTGTATATGGTATCTAATTTGATAGAGGACCGAGATTACAAAATTAGGGTGTCCATCCTCTATCTCATTAAACCACTGTGGACAAAGAAGTTGAAGAGTTATTTTATACCTAATACAATCAAGACACTAGAACATATTGATAGTAAGCACTGCAGTGGGAGTTCATGGTTTCCAATCATAATCTGCACCTGGTTCTGTTAGATAAATACATTAGAATATTATAGGTCTTTGTAATGAGAATTTGATGGAACACCTGTTCGCTCTAAACAGCTGTTTCCATTGTTGCCGATTTCTTTATGGTATATAAGTTAGTAGAGGCTTTGTGTTTCTCCTCTTTCACTAGATTTGATCACTTCTTGCTATACACTGGTACCGATGGTGCTGGGAGTTTCTAACATTTAGACTGTTGAGTTTCTTCATGGAGTATTATATGCATATATGGTATATCTTCTAAATACCTCACATAAGTGCTGTTATTCTGTATTTATACTTCTTCTTCTGGCTTAATTCATTGAACATAATATTTCCTAGTTCTATTGGTTAATTTCTTATGTTTGAAATTAATTGTTCCATAAGAGCAGTCAGATATTTGGTCAAACTTTTTCTGGATTGTCTATGAGGGTATTCTTGGAAAGACTAATAATTGAATTGGTGTGTTAAGTAAAACAATATTATCCAATGTGGCCCCAATCCATTCAATTGAGGATCTAAATAAAACAAAAATACTAGTAAAAATAAACTCCTCTTATCTGATTGCTTGAGATATCATCTCAAACCTGTATTCCTTATAGATTTTAGACTATCAGCAATGTTGATATACTTTGTGTAGGAATTTATACTATCAGAATATTCCTGGATTTCCAATTATCTATTTAAAGATCTTGGTGCTTTTTTATGTTTCTTCCTCATTCTTTCTCTTTATTAGGAAGGAAGGAAGTGAAGGAAGAAGGAAGGAAGGAAGGAAGGAAGGAAGGAAGGAAGGAAGGAAGGAAGGAAGGAAGGAAGGAAGGAACATTTACCATTTTCTTAAAGTATTTTCAAATACCTAGGTTTTTAACCTACTTCTACTCATCCTTTCCCATGTTTTAAGTTTAGCACTTATGCAGACAGTTTTCCAGGGTATTTCTAATTAACCTATTTATCTTCATCTCCAAGTCACCCTAATACTTGCATATTTGTTTTTCATTGGTCTATAAATAGGATAAGACTCTCCACAGAACCCTCTCCTGACTCACTGTTACACTTACAAAAAGTGGTGCATTTGTATCTCTTCAGCTTTATCTAAACCCATCTTTATTCACTTTATTCAGTCCCACTAATCTCCTCTCTCTTTTTCTGGCAGAGTAAACTATTTCACCTTGTGCAAATTTGTACTTCCTCGAATTATGTACTTTCAACATTTCTTGTGCTAGTTTATTCACGTTTCTATATCAGTTTGGTTTTTCTCATTCCATTCAATCAGTCTTTCAGCATTTAATAATACTGCTATTCATCACATTAATCATTATAAGTAATTCCAATCTGTTAGTATCCTTTATTTACCATGTGTCACTCACCAACACGAACAAATATGCCAGGGAGCTTGTTTTTCCAGTTAGTACATATGCTTGTGTCCAGGTATAAAACTAGTTCTTAACAGATGCTGAAATAATTACTGAGTGACTTCATTTATCCATTTAACAAAGACATATTGAAATGACCCTAGATACAGTATAGGGATTATAATACTTTGCCTTGCATGCAACCAACCCCAGTTTAATTTCTAGCACCACATATGGCCCTTACAAAGAGTTCCATATGTATACACACAGAGGTCTTCGAAATATTCTGAGCATGTGTCATAGAGATGTTACAAGGGTTTAGACTTTAGCATTGTCTATGACCACCTCCACATCAATCTCTGCCACCACCTTCACGCGGTCCCTTGAATAATGTCAAGAGTGATCACTGAGTACAGAATCAGGAGTTAAGTCCTGGAAAATGGTTGGTATGACCACCCCCACTTCTCCCAAAAGCAAGTATTCCAGAACACTAGTGAAATATCAGTAAATGAAAGATTCATTCTTTTTGCTTTCAGAGAGATTGCCTTCTAGGGCAGAAACTAAATCCACATAAAAAATGACAGAACATTTTAATGAAAAGAGCCCACAGGGCATTTGTTCAGAATGTTTCTCTTTCTTGGGTTTTAGACAAAGACTAAAAGCCAAGAAAACACTTGAAAAATTGGCACATAATATCTCTTCCAAATAAACCCTTAGGATTTGCAAATGCTGTCATATATCCTGGAAAACTAACTGATGTATTAGTTAACCTGACAAAGTTACAAGAATCTAATACAAGTATGGACCACCAGGAAGGGCTAGAGAACCCCAGTGATTGAGACAATGATCAGATAAAGAGATAGACATTCAGTCAGTTTCACTGTGAAGATTTACAGTGTAGTAATTCTAAGGCCAAAAGAAATCAACAAACTGGAATGTGGTTTACTGATTACAATTGCCAAAATGTAAAAAAAAAAAAAATGGGGGGGTGAATATGGGAATGTGTTGAAAAGAGTAAAACAAAATAAATGGGATACCAGATTAGATTAGTGCCTGTCAGCAAAGCTTATAATAGGACTGACCGCCAGCTGTGAAGTGCTATAGTGGAATGGAATGCCAGCCCAAACCATCCAGCTCACTCTGCCAAGGCTCCTGTCAACACACAGCTGGGCCTCTCTTGGCAAAGTGGTTGATGTTCTCTCTCAACTTATTAACAATTACTTCATTTTGTGGATACTGAGGACAAAATAATTCTAATGTTTTTCATAGCTGATGAAATTAATTGCTAAGTTCAGACTTCAGGGATTATTTTTGCCAATAATTTTATGCTGGGATTTAAGATAGTATTTATTTTCAGTGTGACTCTTCACAAACTCTAATGACACCTGTGAGTCACACATTTCAGCCTCCATATGTTACATGCTTGGAGATGTTCTGTTTGGCATGAAGTGAATAGAAGTTATATGTATATGTAGACAAATCAAAGCAGGTATTATAAAAAAATCACAATAATAACTATAATAATGTTTTTGAACTCAGATTTATTGGAGTCAGAGCAATAGTACAGTGGTTATGGCACTTGCCTTACACACATTTGCTTGTACACACTTGCCTTACATACACACCCAGGTTCAATTCTCAGCACCTCACATGCTTTCCTGAGTCCACTAGGAGTAAGCCCTGAGTGTAGAACCAGGAGTAAATACTGAGCAGTGCTTATTGTTGCCCCAAAACTCAAAATGTAAAAGAGCCAAACATTTATTGAATATATCACTATGCATCATTCTACTCAATATACATTACATATATTTTAAGTGTAAATCATGTGTATTATATATTGTTGGGAAGGAGATCTGAAATCAAAGAGGGAAAGGGAAATAGCAGTATAGAATATTGGATTGAATACCATTAGACTTACTCAACATACTTTACGAGTATGGAGCTAAAACTGATCATAAAGTAGAAGATCAAACTCTTCTTGAAGAAATCAAGGGAAATGCTTTCCTTTACTAATAACCATCACTTACTGAAACTCATGTAAACATTTACAAAAGACAAAAATCTATTATTGCTCTTATGCTTACCATAACCTAATCTGACACATTGGCAAGCCTGTTCTCACAGATGTTGTATGAATCTGCTTGAAAACTATAAGTTCTCAGAGAATGAAATGCATCTGTCTAGTTTTATATCTCTACAGGTTACATGATCTTCACACATAAGAAACAAATTAAAAAGTTGATTGAGGAGGCCGGTGGTGGCGCTGGAGGTAAGGTGCCTGCCTTGCCTGCGCTAACCTAGGACGGACTGCGGTTCGATCCCCCGCTTCCCCATATACTCCCCCATGCCTGCCAGAAGCAACTTCTGAGCGAATAGCCAGGAGTAACCCCTGAGCATCACTGGGCGTGGCCCAAAAACAAAAACAAACAAAACAGAAAAAAAAAACAAAGAAAAAAGAAAGTTGATTGAGAAAACATATTCACAATTCTATGAACTTCCATGAATAAGGGGAGCATATTTAATAAGACTACAGAGTCTATACTTGTTCAAGATGTTTATTAGTTTTTACTACAAAAACCACCATCACAAAAAAGTCAATAACTTCCTAGGCCACTGTGAAAATTAGATTGTGACACTACATTAAGACTTGGTGTTAAAAGCTCCTTTGAGAATCCCGAGGGATGGCTCAGTGATTTACAGCACTCGATGGCAACTGCATCATCACAAGTTTGATCCCCAGTGTTAACCCTAACTCTAACCCTAAACCCTACTCCAACCCAACTCCAACCCCACCCCAACCCTAATCCTAACCTGGTCCATGTAGTGAACATGGTCCAGTGGCTTTGCTCTTTATGCCTGGCCTTGTGGCTGACTGTGATCCCCAACACTAAAAGTGATTTTAAGTTGCACTACAGCCAGGTGTATGTGTGAATGAACATGAGCACAAGTCTGTGAGTCTATAACTGTGTATTAGCACAGATGTATGAGTGATCATAAGTATATGCATGTGAGCACAGGTTTGTGAGTGAATACAGATGTATGTGTGAATGCAGGTGTATGTAAGCACAAGTATGTGGGCACAGGTGTTTGTGGTAACAAGTATCTGTATGTATGAGCAAAGGTGTGTGTGAGCACAACAGCTATAAGTGTGTGATCTCATGGACAATGCTGCCAAGTAATGGCAACTGCTGATATGAAGGGTGGCAATATCACAATGTGTGTGAGTCCCAGAACTATAGGAGAATGAGACCTTGAGACCACCACAACCAAAAAATACATAAATAAATAGATATGCAAGCACCACACCAGGCTTATAAAACCATCAATCATCTTAGTAAAAGCTATAAAGGTAAGAGAAGGAAACAAAAGAGGAGAAATTTCATACATTTGTTCCTTGTTATGAAATAACATTTTTCAGTTGTATCAATCTGTAATTAAGAAACATGATTATTATAAGTTTAAAGTCTACAATATGATGATTTTCTATACATGACACTATATAAAAAACTCCCCTGTGATTTTGAAAGCCCAAAAATGAATTTACATAATTACATTAATTTTTTTTTGGTGACTGAAAATATTGAAGGTCTACTAGAATATTATTAACTCTTTGGAAAATAGTTTGGTAGGTTTTCAAGAAACATTGATTGGACTAAAAAGTAGTACAACAGTTAGGCACTTTATGGGCATGTACCAACCCAGTTTCAACTCCTGGCAACACATGGTCCCCAAGACACGTCAAAGACAGGCAAAAGCAGGACCATATACAAGAGGATCCTCTGGCTCTTGATCTGAATTGATGGCCCAGTTGGCTGATAATTAATCCTGGGGTTCTTAGACCTCCTGACTAAAGTTTGGGAACCCTCCCCAACCAAAACAAAGCATCAAAAATAAAAAGAAAACACAAGATCTAAAACAATACCAAAGAAAGGTTAAATTGGACTACATCAAAATGAAATGCTTTGTGCTTCAAACTCTTTCATTATCAAGAAAGAAAGCGAAAGGTATACCCAGGAAGGGTAAAAAATAGTTTTATTTTGTTTTGTTTGGGGGCCACATACCAGCTATACTTAAGGCTTACTTTTGAGAAAGCACTCAGGGTTCAATCTAGCAGGTTTTGGGGGACCACAAGAGGTACGCAGGGTTGAACTTGGGTTCACTACATACTAAACAAATGCACAATCTGATGTACTATAACTCTGGCCCGAATGAGTAAAAATAGCTTCGATTTATATACGGATGTAAATGCAAATGGATTCTGAATTTTGAATAATGTGTAAAGGATAAAGAATGCTCCTTTGAGCGTCTATTAATATAATCATGTAGTTTTGGTATTTATTTTTGTTTATATGGTTATCACTTTCATTTTCATGTTTGAATATTTTTTACTCTAAATACCAAATGTTTATGCTATGTGATCCTTTTACTGTGTTGTTAAATTCAGTTTATTAGTATTTTGTTGAGTTTTTTTTTACATCGAAGTTGATTGGAGTTATTGATCTATATTTTTTCTTTTTGCATGTAGTGTCTTATTCATTATAGGGATCATTATAATGCTGTTGCTACAAAGTGTTTTAAAAAATTTAAGGATAGTCTTACTTTGACAGTTTAGGAGGATTCTCTACTGAAATAGAATTGGTCCTGGTTTTTGTTTTGGGTAGAACTTTTGATTACTGTTTTAATTTCTTGTGATTAATCTTCAGATTTTCTAATTCTTCCTTATTGAGCCTTAAAAGTTTATAATTATGAATATTTGTCCATTTCTTGCTGACATACAGATGTTCAGTATAGTCTCCTATCATCTATTAATCATATTGTAGTGTATGTTCTAAGTTCTCTTTGACCTCATCTTATTTATTTTATCATTCATTTTTGCCAAGTAAGCATAGCTAAAGGTTCGAAATTTTTATCATTTCAAAGAACAAGCTCTTTCACCTTTTCAATTATCAATTTTTTACTTTTATTTCACCTATTTCTAATCTAATTTTATTAGATTTCCATCATCTCACTGACTCAATTTTATTTGTCTTCATTTTCTAGTTTCCTTAAAATATATTTTATAATTTAGGTAATATGGTTGCAGTTCTATTAAAGTTTATAGTATTGATATAAAAAGTTACTGTAACTTCACTGACCGTTAAGTGCCCTTTACCCACCACCATTCCTAAGCTATCTCTGTCCAAACCCTTGACCTAGGATTACAAAAATAATTGTGAAGTGGGGACAGGAGTAATTAAGGGGAAAAAATGACAAGAGCAGAGGTGACATTTTCAATTTTCTTTAGGAAAAATATTAGATTATTTGAACATTTTTATTATTTCCCAAAGTGAGTCAAAAGTACTATACACCATAAACTTCCTTCTTAGTACTGCTTTTGCTGCATTCCATAGATTCTGGTAGCTTGTGCCTTTGTTTTCAGTGCTTCAAGGTATATTGTTATTTCTCCTTTGATTTTCTTTCTATCTCAATAGCAATTCAGTATCTTGTTTTTAGTCTCTTTTGTTTGTGGGTTTTCTAGTTTTCTTCCCAACTTTGATTTATGATTTTAATATACTTTAGACTTGTGTTAAACCCCAGAATATGATCAGTCCTTGAGAATGTTCCCTGGTAATCGAGAAGAATATGCATTTGCTTTGTTTGGATGGAATGTGCCACTTCTATTAAGTCCATCTGGTCTAATTAGTTATTTACGGCCATTATTTCCTTATTGAATTTCTGTCTGAATGATCTACCCATTGTTGTAAGTGGGATATTAAAATAAATCCTACTACCATGTGGCTGTCAGTGCTGTACTTTAGTCCTCTAACATTTGTTGTATGTAACTTGGTGCTTAAATATTAGGTATTATATTTTTCTGTTAAATTTTTCATTTATCATTATATGATATTATAGTATAATATAACAACACAACATAACATAATATAATATAACATAACATAACATAGCATAGCATAACATAACATAACATAACATAAAATATAATATATATTAATTATATTAATATAACATATTATAATATATATTATATTATGTTATGTTATGTTACTATATTATATTATATCATGCTATGTTATGTTATGCTATACTATGTTATGTTATGTTATGCTGTGTTATGTTGTTATATTATGTTAATTAATTATATAATGTCGTTGCATTTTTTACTGTATTTTATATGATGCAATAATTGTTTTTCTTCATTTAAAAATTACTCTTCATTTATACAACTCTTCTCTACCCTTTTACTTCTATAAAATATTTTACTAGTAACAAGCTTATGGTAGTATATGTAAATTAAGGTTTTAGTTTTGTTTTTTCCCATTATCATATTCTAATTGTTTTGTTATAATTTATGTAACATATATACAATAGTGTTAACATTTATGGTTTTGATATACATGTTTAATGTACCTCACCACCACCAAAGTGCCTTTCATCACTGCCTTTATAATGCTTCAAATTCACCTTTTTCTCTTTTTATTTTGTTTTATTTTTACTTATTTTTACTGTATTTACTTATTTTTCTTTTTTATTTTCTGTTAACTTTTGCTTTCACTTTCTCTCCTAATCTATAATTTAGCTAATTGTTTTTGAGAATCAGGAATCCAACAACAGTTAAGAATAGATTTCTAATGTCTGCCTATATGTGAGGATGAGTTTGTATACAGAGGACTCCTCTCTGATTGTCAAACCTAAATTGTAAACAATCCATGCCTACAGTGTATATAGCCCCTCTTATATATTATCCCTCCTCCCTTCTATCTTCTCACCCCCCAATCCTGATCCATTATCCCTCCTCATTTAATGCTCTTTACCCTCAGTTTTTAACTCATTAGGTACTGAGACCAACCTTCTGCACCCAATAAGCCACCACTCAGCTCCTAAAATGAAAGGACACCCTCTCAGTCCCACATCTCTAGCCCCAGCAAGAAACTACAACCAACACTCATGCTGACTCATACTATATGGCCCTTCTCACCACCCCCAAATGTGGACTGTTGTATGCTACTGGATACAGCGGACCCCTAGCTCAAGAACACTACCTAATTCTTACTGCTGCAATTCATTTCTCAAATTCAATAAAACAATGGTGTGGAATGAAAATGTGCCCTGGGTTTCATGCCCCACAAGAATATCTAAAAAAGAATGAATCTGGATAACTATATTTCCTTTGCATATTTGATACATTTTAATAATACTTTTTAGTGTGTTTATTCCTAAATATAAAGGTAACCTCTTCCATCATTTTTCTTTAATTACTTTTTAAAAATCATTTTTATTTATTTCTTTTTCTAAATTATCTTTATTTAAGCACCGTGATTACAGATATGATCACAGATATGATTATAGTTGTATGATTACAGTCATGAAAAGAACACCCCCCCTTCACCAGTGCAACATTCCCTCCACCAATTTCCCAGATCTCCCTCCTTCCCACCACACCCACTTCTGTACTCAAAACAGGCTTTCTACTGCCCTCGTTCATTCACATTGCTATGATAGTTCTCAGTGTAATTATTTCTCTAACTGCACTTATCACTCTATGTGGTGAGCTTCATGTCATGAGCTGCACCTACCAGCCCTCATGTCTCTTGTCTCTGAGATACTGTTAAAAATGTCTTTCATTTTTCTTAAAACCCATCTATAGATGAGTGAAACCATTCTGCATTTTTCACTCTCCCTCTGACTTACTTCACTCAGCATAATAGATTCCATGTACATCCATGTATAGGAAAATTTCATAACTTTATCTTTCCTGATGATAGTTCCATTGTGAATATGTATATGTACCACAGTTTCTTTAGCCACTCATCTATTGAAGGGCGTCTTGGTTGTTTCCAGAGTCTGGCTATTGTATATAGCGCTGCAATGAATATAGGTATGAGGAAGGGATTTTTGTATTGTATTTTTGTGTTCCTAGGGTATATTTCTAGGAGTGGTATAACTGGATCATATGGGAGCTCAATTTCCAGTTTTGGGAGGAATCTCTACATCACTTTCCATAAAGGTTGGACTAGATGGCATTCCCACCAACAGTGAAAAAGAGTTCCTTTCTCTCCACATCCCCGCCAGCACTGCTTGTTTTTCTTCTTTGTGATGTGTGCCAATCTCAGTGGCATGAGGTGGTACCTTATAGTAGTTTTGATTTGCAACTCCCTGACGATTAGTGATGTTGAGCATCTTTTCATGTGCCTTTTGGTCATTTGAATTTCTTCTTTTACAAAGTGTCTGTTCATTTCTTCTCCCCATTTTTGATGGGGTTAGATGTTTTCTTTCTTGTATAGTTCTGTCAGCACCTTGTATATTTTGGATATTAGTCCTTTATCTGATGAGTATTGGGTGAATAATTACTCCCACTCAGTAGGTGCCTTTTTATTCTGGGAATTGTGTCTTTTGAAATGCATAAGTTTCTCAGCTTAATATAGTCCCATCTGTTTATCTCTTCTTCCACTTGTTTGGAGAGTGCTGTTTCCTCCTTAAAGATGCCTTTAGTCTCAATATCATAGAGTGTTTTACCTACATGCTGTTCTATATACCTTATAGTTTCATATCTGATATCAAGGTCTTTAATCCATTTGGATTTTATCTTCATACATGGTATTAAGTGATGATCTGAGGATCTGAGTTTGCTTTTTGGTAAGTGGCTAACCAGTTGTGCCAACACCACTTGTTGAATAAGT
Source organism: Crocidura indochinensis (assembly GCA_004027635.1). Lineage (NCBI taxonomy): Eukaryota > Metazoa > Chordata > Mammalia > Eulipotyphla > Soricidae > Crocidura > Crocidura indochinensis. The sequence goes on from PVKC010010119.1 coordinate 10,438, forward strand.
TTTCTTTGCTCCATTTAAGATTTCTTTCTCCTTTATCAAACACTAGGTGGTTATATGTCTGAGGAACATTCACTGAGTACTCAAGCCTTTTCCACTGACCTGAGGGTCTGTCTTTATTCCAATACCATGCTGTTTTGATAACTATTGCTTTGTAATACAGCTTAAAATTGGGGAAAGTAATGCCTCCCATATTCCTTTTCCCAAGGAGTGCTTTAGCTATTCGAGGGTGTTTATTGTTCCAGATGAACTTCATAAGTGTTTGATCCACTTCTTTGAAGAATGTCAAGGGTATCTTTAGAGGAATCGCATTAAATCTCTACAATGCTTTTGGAAGTATTGCCATTTTAATGATGTTAATCCTGCCAATCCATGAGCAGGGTATGTGCTTCCATTTCTGCGTGTCCTCTTTTATTTCTTGAAGCAGTGTTTTATAGTTCTCTTTGTATAGAATCTTCACATCTTTAGTCAGGTTGGCTCCAAGATTTTTGAGTTTGTGTGGCACTAATGTGAAGGGATTGTTCTCTTAATGTCCATTTCTTTCATATTATTATTGGTGTATAAAAAGGTCATTGATTTTTGTGTGTCAATTTTGTAGCCTTCCACTTTGCTATATGAATCTATTATTTCAAGAAGCTTTTTGGTAGAGTCTTTAGAGTTTTCTAAGTAGAGTATCATGTCATCTGCAAACAGGGAAAACTTGGCTTCTTCCTTTCCTATCTGCATTCCCTTGATAATTTTTGTCTAATTGCTATAGCACTTCCAGTGCTATGTTGAATAGGAGTGGTGAGAGAGGACAGCCTTGCCCTGTACCAAAATTTACAGGGAAAGCTTTTAGTTTTTCTCCATTGAGGATAGTATTTGCCATTGGCTTGTGGTAGACTGCCTTGACTATATTGATAAAGGTTCCTTTTATTTCTATCTTGCTGAGAGTTTCATCAAGAATGGGTGCTGAACCTTAGCAAATGCCTTTTCTGTGTCTATTAATATGACCATGTGATTTTTATTTTTCTTGTTGATGTTGTGTTTTATGTTGATAGATTTACAGATGTTAAACCATCCTTGCATTCCTGGGATGAAATCTACTTGATCATAGTGAATGATCTTCTTGATGAGGCATTGGATCTTGTTTGCCAAGATTTTGTTGAGGATTTTTGCATCTGTGTTCATCAGGGATATTGGTTTGTAATTTTCTTTTTTGGCAGCATCTCTATCTGGTTTTGGTGTTAAGGTAATGTTGGCTTCATAAAAGCTATTTGAAAGTGTTCCTGTTTTATCAATTTCATAAGAGCCTAGCCAGGATTGGTAGTATTTCCTCTCGAAAGTTTTGAAAGAATTCATTCATGAATCCATATGGGCTGGGGCTTTTGTTTTTGGGCACATTTTTTATTACGGTTTTAATTTTCTTGATAGTGATGGGGTGTTTAGATATGCTACATCTTTATTCAACCGTGGAATGTTATATGTGTTGCACGAAAATGTTGTTAAGAGTCCAATGCTGATATATCCAGGGTCCCCAAATATCTCCCAAATTGAGTGACCAACTCCCATTCTCGGGAGACCTTGGCAATAATCGTCTGCAATAAATGATTCAATCAACGAGGTTTGGGGGGACAAAAGGTTTGGCCAAAAGAGCCTAATCCTCCCTGTTTCGATCTCTCTCTCTCCTCTCTGTCTGTCTCTGTCCCTCTCTGTGTATCTCTGTCTTTTTCTCTGTGTCTCCCTGTCACTCTCTGTTTCTCTGTCTTCTCTTCTGTCCCTGTCTCTGCTCTCTCTCTTCGTCTTATTCTCTCTTAGTCTCTCTTTCTGTCTGGGCTCTCTTTGTGTATCTCTCTGTCTCTTTCTTCTTATTCTGCTTATCTATCTTCTCTGAGTAAATCTATATCTTCTTTTCTGTGTATTCTATATCTTATTTATCCTCTTCTCTGTATATCTCTTCCTCTTCTTTTCTGTGTATCTATTTTCTTCTTTATTTAAATCTATTTCTTTCTTCTTTGTCTAAATCTATCCTGTAAATCTATGCCCCATCTTCTCTGTGTATCCCCTTCCCTCTCCTTTTGTCTCTCCCCCTTTTATCCTCTCTCTCCAACTGCCTCTCTCCTACTGTCTCTGTTCAACTGCCTCTGTCCAACAGCCTCTGCCCAACCTCTCCTTTGGCCTCCCCTTCAAGCTTCTTTATTTCTAAATACAAATAAATACAATACATAAAATAAATCTAAAATATAGAGTTTCTCAAAATATTCTCTGAATACCCTTTGAATCTCTGCAGTATCTGTAGTGCTCTCCCCCTTTTCATTTCTAATATGCGTTATCAAGTTTCTCTCTCTTTCTTTGTGAGTTTTGCCAATGGTCTATCAATCTTGTTTATTTTTACAAAGAACCAATTTCTGCTTTCATTGATCTTTCATTTGCTTTTTGGGTTTCCATTTCATTGATTTCTGTTCTCAGCTTTGTATTTCCTTCTGTCTCCCTATTTTTGTTTCCTTTTGTTCATCATTTTCTAATTCTATAAGTGGTGTCATTAAGCTATTCATGTATGCTCCTTCTTCCTTCCTGATGTGTGTTTGCAAAGCTATAAATTTTCCTCTCAGTACTGCTTTTGCTGTGTCCCACATGTTCTGATTGTTTGGGCTTTCATTGTCGATTGTTTCCAGGAAATTTTTGATTTCTTCTTTGATTTCATCTCGGACTCACTGGTTGTTCAGTAGTAGACTATTTAATTTCCAGGTGTTAAATTTTTTCTTTTGTGTCCCTTTGTAGTTTGCATCTAACTTCAGAGCCTTGTGGTCAGCAAAGGTAGCCTGCAAAATTTCTATCCTCTTGATTTTATGTAGGTATGTTTTATGTGCCAGTATGTGGTCTATCTTGGAGAATGACCCATGTACGTTGGAAAAGAATGTGTATCCAGGTTTCTGAGGATGGAATGTCCTATATGTATCTACTAGGCCTCTTTCTTCCATTTCTCTTTTCATGTCTAGTATATTTTTGTTGGGTTTCTTCTTGGTTGACCTATCAAGTGTTGACAGGCCCGTGTTGAGGTCTCCCACAATTATTATATTATTATTGATATCCTCTTTCAGATTTGCTGGCCCCTCATTGGGTGTGTATATGATTAGGAGAGTGATTTCTTTCTGCTGTACATATTCGTTGATAAGTATATAATGTCCATCTTTGTCCCTTACAACTTTTCTGAGTATAAAGTTTGTGTCATCTGATATTAGTATGGCCACAACAGTTTTTTTAAGGGTATTATTTGCTTGGAGATTTTCCTTCAGCCTTTGATTTTGACTCTATGTCTATTCTGATTATTCAGGTGTGTTTCTTGTAGGCAGCAGAACGTAGGGTTCAGTTTTTTTTTGGTTGTTTTTTTTTTTTTTTTTGGTTTTTGGGCCACACCCGGTGACGCTCAGGGGTTACTCCTGGCTATTCGCTCAGAAGTCGCTCCTGGCAGGCACGGGGGACCATATGGGGAAACGGGGGATCGAACCGCGGTCCGTCCTAGGTTAGCACAAGGCAAGGCAGGCACCTTACCTCCAGTGCCACCGCCCAGCCCCCATGGGTTCAGTTTTTTGATCCATTTCACTACTCTGTGCCTCTTAGCAGGTCATTTAGTTCATTGACATTGAGAGAGATAATTGTCATGGGACTTATTGCCATCTTTGTGTAGAAGTTTGGTGTGTTTGTTGGTCTGTCTTGTCTTTAAAATAGATCTTTCAGTTTTATTTTAAGGCTGGTTTTGAGTCTGTAAAGTTTTCGAGCTGTTGTTTATCTATGAAGCCATGAATACTTCCTTCAAACCTCAAAGTAAGTTTTGCTGGGTGCAGTATTCTTGGCGAAGCACTTATTTCATTGAGTTTTGTCACTATATCCCACCACCGCCTTCTGGCCTTGAGTGTTTCTGGAGACAGGTCTGCTGTAAATTTCAAGGATGCTCCCTTGAATGTAATTTTCTTTTTTGATTTTGCTGCTTGCAGTAGTCTATCTCTATCTGTGGGATTCATCATTGTAACTAGTGTCTTGGGGTATTTTTCCTGGGATCTCTTTTAGCTGGTACTCTTCGGGCATGCAAGATTTGGTCACATGTATTCTTTAGCTCTGGTACTTTCTCTGTGATGATGTTCTTGACTGTTGATTCTTCCTGGAGATTTTCTTTTTAGATCTCTGCGACACCATTGATTCTTAGGTTGTTTCTGTTGAGCTTATATAAGACTTCAATTTTCATCTGCTCATATTCTTTGAGTAATTTTTCCATTGTCTGATCACTTGATTTAAGGCCTTTTTCCAATCTCTTCTGCTGTGTGGAGTTGTTATGCATCGCATCTTCCAGCGCACTAATTCTGTCCTCAGTTGCTGTGAACCTGTGGAAAAGCTCATCCATTATACACTTCAATTCATCTACTGAGTTTTTCAGACCTGTTTTTGACCTGATATTTCAGTTTGGAGTTTTCTGATTTCTATCTTCTATCTTCATATTCTCTTGATCCTTATTAGTGTTCTGATCTACACTTTCTTTGAGTTCTGTGAGCATCCTCCATATTTCTTCTCTAAACTCCATATCTGAAAGACTACCTAGGTGGTTGGCCGTTGTTGAGTCATCAGAGTTTCCATCTTCATTCTCTATGCCTGATATTGGTCTGCGTAGTTTCCCCATTGTCACACTTGTGTTGTGGGTTTTTATAGTGTTGTGGTGGTATTCATTGGCTCTGACCCCTTAAGAGATGGACTTAAGGGGCCCAGCAGAGTCTGCTTTATTCGCAAGTATGGTCCGGAAAGACTCACCTCAGCTTAGGCAAGCCGTCAGGAGATGAATGCCAGAGAAGATCAAAGTTCCCAGGTTGAAGCAAGCCGGAGGAAGCCTCAAAATGTCTGCTGAGCCTAAGGGGCCACGCAGAGTCTACTTTATCCACAACTGCAGCCTGGCAAGACTCACCTCAGCCGAGGCAAGCCATCAGAGGATGAATGCCAGAGAAGATCAAAGTTCCCAGGTTGAAGCAAGCCAGGGGAAGCCTCAAAATATCTGCCAAGCTTAAGGGGGCCCAGCAGAGTCAGCCTTATCCACAACACTGGCCCGGAAAGACACACTTCAGCTGAGGCACACTATTTATTTTATTATATATAATATATATACTATTAACTTCACTTGTTTTGATTCTGCTTGGTATGAAAACCTAGAAGAAAAAGTCTTGCTTGGGATAAAATCTCAAGTCAAAACGTCAAGACACAGAGATTATGTAGCCTTTCATTCTTACGCTCAAATGCACCAGCAATATAATATGGTCCATTCCCTTTTGCAAAGGCATACTAAAAAAGGGAAATTTTATGTATAGAAACAAGTTCTTATCTACTAGGGATAAGAACACATACATTTTATAATATAGGGGAGTTCCTGTCCTGAATATGTGCCATGTGATCCAATTTAGACTCCATGTGGTCAGACAGCAACCATCCAACACCAAACCCTAGATCCCAGATATAGAACCATTATAGTTCCCTGAAATAGTAACAGGAACCAAACTCCTTAGGGAATTCCTAATTGCACTCTGGCACCAACTTGCACCAGTTTTGATATAATATTCTGACAATGAGAAAACAGCAACAACTTGATCTAAGAGCAGGCTGTCCTAACTCAACACCTAATGGTAAGATGAAATTAGAGACAAATGGTTCTTTGATCTGCACAAAAGCAAAGATTGCTAACTAAAGAAAACTGACTTTAACAACCATAACTAGGCAGAACTTACTCTGGGACTAATAAGAAAGACCCTAGGCTAAACTTCTGCCTAGAATTTGTACAAAAACCAAGATCTCTAATTTCAAAGGTCTGACTTTGACAACTGCAACTAAGAAGAACTTCTGAAACATGAAAGACTCTATCCTAGACTTCATTTTAGGATCTGTGCTAAAACAAAGGCCACTAATTACAGAAGACTGATTACAACAATAGTGATGGAATAGAACTTCTAGAACCCTAGAGAGAGACTCTATCCTAGACTTCATCCTATGACCTGTGCAAATACTAAGATCTCTAGCTACAAAGGCCAATTTTAATCATCCACAAGTGAGTGGAAGTTTTCTAGCACCATAAAAAGACCGTGGGGCGTGAAAATGAGCGTGTACAAGCCTGTAGCTGTTCCCATGATAGTATGCTTCAAGGGTGGAGAAACCTTTTATCAATTCATGCTTTAAGGGTGGAGAAACCTTGTATCAATCCATGTTTTATTTGAGTTCTCTGAACATACTCCATATTTCTTCTCTAAACTCCTTGTCTGAGAGGCTAAAGAGGTGGTTAGCACTTTTCTGGGTCTTCAGAGTTGCCATCATCATTCTCTATGCATGGTTTTGCCCTGCACTGTTTCCCATTGTCACATTTGTAGTATGATATTTCCTACATGTTGGGCTAGGGATCATTGACTAGGGGATATGCACTGTCTCCGGCTCACCTACATTGATGTGGCTTCTACTGACATCTGTAAGGAATTGGTCCAGCACCCTCAGCCATGAATTATGGACTGCAGCTGCATTGGAAAGCATGTGGGAAGTGGGGGAGGGTTTACTCCTGACTCAACATTCAGGAATAACTCCTGGTAGGCTCAGGGATACCATCTTGGATGCCAGGGATCTAATTCAGGTCGGTCATGTGCAATTCAAATGCTCTACATGCTGTACAATTACTCCAGTCTAAATTTGCCTCTTTCTTATCTTCCCATTCCTCCCACTGCTTGATAATCTGAGTTTTTGTCATAAAAGAGCAAAATTTATTACTACTACATTGTTTTGTATTTCTATAAACTTATAGATGAGTGATATCATCTGGTATTTCTCCCTCCGACTTAGTTTGTTTAATTTTATGCCCTCTAATTCAACCCATGTTGCAGCACACTGCACTATTTCATCTTTCCTTGCAGTATATCCCATTTTGTGTGTATATATATATGTTATATAGACATATTGCAACTTCTTTATCCAATAATTCATTGTTAGATATTTGAGTTGTTTCTATGTGCTATTTTGAGTAGCTTATCAGTTACTGTACTGAGCACAGTGATTAAGTATATATGCATATATCCTTTCAAATTAGTGTTCTTGTGTTTGAGAATAGATGGATGCCAGTGAAGTTGTTGAGTCATATAGCAGTTATGTTCTTGCTTTTATGAGAATTTTCTCTCTTGTTTTCATAGATTTAATCAGATGACATCATCAGACCAACAGTGAATAAGGATTCCTTTTCCACCACATCCCTGCCAACATGGGTTGTTTCCAGTCTTTAAAATATATGCCATTATCACTGGTGTGATATGATGTCCAGTAGTCATTTTAAATTGCATTTTCCTAGTAAGTGAATATGAACACTTTTTCTATGCCTACTGATTGTCCATCTGTTCTCTTCAGGAGAGTATCTATTCATCATTTCTCTCCATTCTTTGATGTAGTTATTGGCTCTTGTATTATTGAGCTTTGTGAGTACTTCACATATCTGTGGTATTAGTTTTTATCTTATATACAGTATGAAAATATTTTCTTCCAGTAATAGTGGGATCCAACATTGGCAGGGACAATCAGTGCTCTTGGTGAATGTGACAGGTGTAAGTTGACTTGAGAGTTGCAAAGGCCTGTTACTCATTGAATTGTGAGTCCAGAAACTGCTAGTTACTGTAAACTACCCTTAAGAAGTTCAAGAACGGGGCCAGGGAGATAGCATGGAGGTAAGGCGTTTGCCTTTCATGCAAAAGATCATCGGTTCGTATACCGGTGCCCCATATGGTCCCCTGTGCCTGCCAGGAGCAATTTCTGAGCATGGAGCCAGGAGTGACCCCTGAGCACTGCCGGGTGTGACCCAAAAACCAAAAAAAAAAAAAAAGAAGTTCAAGAACAAGCTACATACCCTGGGATCTTTAAGAGCTATAGATAGGTAGTCCATAGGATAATATGCCATAAGGTTCTTGTTGTTGCTTATTTCATGAATCTTACAAGTATGGCATCATCAACATTAATGCGAGATCCTAAAAAAAGACATCAAGATGCATCTACTAAGTCTGATTCATGGAGAAATTTCCCTTTTTTTTTACCCTTCCTGGTTAATGCTTTTAATTTGGCAAAAGAAAAAATCTTCAGATATGCTGTTAGCATGTTAATCATTGCTTCATTTTTCTGGGTCTTGGAGTAAATAGGTCTGCAGTTATTATTTAAAGAGTGTAACCTCTGTTTCCCCTGCCCCAGTCCTATTGTTGTCCTTAATGTAAACCCCCTTATTTTCTTTTTTGTTTGTTTGTGTTTGTTTTTTTGGGCCACATCTGACAGCACTCAGGGGTTATTCCTGAATCTGTGCTCAGAAATCTCTACTGGCAGACACGAGGGACCATATGGGTTGCCGGGATTTGAACCAATATTGGTCCTGGGTCAGCTGCTTGCAAAGCAAATGCCATGCCTACCACTGTGCTATCTCTCTGTCCCCTTTGTTTCCTATAGCTGTGTATGGGCACTTTCCTTATAGGTGCAACTCTAGGAAGTCAAAGCACACAGGGATGCAGGACTCCATTTCCCAAGGAGAAACTTCATGCTTATGATATCCCTCCAAGCCTGGTTAGATTGGATATCTCTGCCTTCCTACACCATTCAGTGGCAGTTTCCCACTTCATTGCTGATATAGCAATCTTAGTTTCAAAGTTTCATTGTGGATATAGCAATCATGTTTCAAAGGGAGTTGCTCCAGATGTAGTTGCAGATTTGTAGTGTCCATGCAAAATGTAAACCCAGAATAGTTCTATGATTCCCAAAGAAGAGCCTAAGATCTTCTATCTTAAACTACTTTGTTCATAGCAACTTTAATTACAATTGCAAAAATTAGAAACAGCCCAACTATCCATCAACATTGAAAAGCTCATAACACTGTTGTATATACACAAAAATGAAACATTAAATCAGCAACAAAAATTTACAGACAACTGATGTTGTGACTGGTGAAAAAAAGCCTCAAAATAATTTGCTACACAAAGGAACCAAGACAAAAGCATATATAAAATTCCAAGAGCCAACTAATGTAGAATAACTAAAATGTCTGGAAAAGAGATTGCAAAGGACATGAGAAATTTTTTTAAGTTGTGTATTATCATTATTTTTATTGTAGCAATGATTTCACAAGTTTGCCTTGCACAGGGCTAACCCAGAACAGACTGCAGATTGATCCCCTGGTGCCCCATATGGTCCCCCAAGCCAGGAGCTATTTCTGAGAACATAGCCAGGAGTAATCCCTGAGTGTCACCAGGTGTGGTGCAGAAAGCAAAAAAAAAGAGAGAGAGAGAGAGAGAGAACCACAGCAAGTAATATGCATTGTTAGACTTGCTGAATTGGGACTGTTGAACAGCAAGTGCTTTAGGCCCTCTGTACACAGTGATGATCTGGAGTGAGGTTATCTTTGAGGCATTTTCCTATAATCATGTACCTACTTCTATAGGGCTTGTTCACTACTACTCTGTTTCTTTCCTATTCAGTATAACCTAATTAGCTTAAAAGTCAAGTCTTTGAAACTGAATGAGCACCAAAAAATTGAAATACAAAAAGATTCTCCTGAAGGAGCTAAACACTTTTAAAGAATGGTAGCCCTCCATGAAGGAACATGCAAATGAAGGTTACTTTCCTTGTGATTAAGAAAGTCTACACAATTAAAAATTTTAAGTAGCTGACTGAAGGATAATAGAGCAGATTTTATTCAGCCTCATCTACCTCAAGGGAAATTCAACTTTGCTTTATTACTTTTGCTGCACACACACACACACACACACACACACACACACACACACACACACTTTCCCTTCAAAATGAAATATTAAACCTTGGCACATTGCTTCTAAATGCATCTTCTCTTTAATAATAGTTGTCATGGAACACTCTTAGTAAATGAAACTATTCCTTTTAAAACATGCATATGTAAACTATAGAAACAGATGTAAACTATAACTTTATATAAGGATGAAGAAGCATCTGTGGGGGGGGCCGGGCGGTGGCGCTGGAGGTATGGTGCCTGCCTTGTCTGCGCTAGCCTACGACGGACCACGGTTCGATCCCCCGGTGTCCCATACGGTCCCCCAAGCCAGGAGCGACTTCTGAGCGCATAGCCAGGAGTAACCCCTGAGCGTCACTGGGTGTGGCCCAAAAGCCAAAAAAAAAAAAAAAAAAGAAGAAGCATCTGTGGCTGACCATTCATCTTTTATATATCAAGGAAGGTCACCCCCTATTTGCTGTGTCTTACTTTTCAGATGACTACCTCTATGTAAGTCCTTTTAGCATTGATAGAGGTGGTTATGGAATCTCAGAAACAAATGGCTTTTTGGAGCCAAAGTGAAAGCACAGGGTGTAGGACATTATCTAGGTTCAATCTCTGGTATCCCCTATATTCCGCAGGATTAGCATGAGTGAGTTCTGAGCACAGAGCCAGGAGTAATGCCTGAGCACCACTGGGTGTGCCCCAAACAAAAACAACAATAAAAGACTTCTTTCTTCATACTCTTCACAGCTCCTTACAGGATATGTGTTTGTATAGGTGAATAAGAATTAAGGCTATTTGCTGAAACCCTGTAATAACAATGGCTAGTGTTTTTTGAATGCCTACAGCTTTGCAGAATGTAGCATCCCTCTTTATAGTGCCCTTCTCAATTCAGTTGGCCTTTGTGTTCTCATTATTTAATAGAGATTCATAGTAGGGATTTAACAAGGTCAAGTTACTTGCTCACAGCCCCATTATCTATTTGTGAGTGACGGTTATTTATGACCTAAAGTTAGGTCCTCAAGGAAGAAGCATATGTTATTTCATAAGAGAAAAATCATTGCAATATTGAAGTTTCAAACATAATGCCCCACACTTTATATAGAAAGATAAACAATTGATATCAGTGAAACCTACTTTAAAAAATACCTCTTTGAAGAATTTTTTGTGCCTCGATTTCTTCTGAAGTCTACCAATTCACTAGGGACACAGTGTCTTTTCTGATGTTATCCAACTGCTTCTCCAGAGCTTGCTTGTTACTTTTCTCACCCTTCTGTTCAGATTTGTATTGTAGCCTTAAAAACATCACTTGGAACATTTAGATTTTGAGCAGGATTATATATAGAGATCTAAGATGACCTGAGGTGGGGGATAAAAATTTGGCACTCTGAATTTAATAGCATACAAACCACTTCTATAAAATTCTGGAACTCCCAAATCATTATCCTTTTGGGTGAATTTTCTTATCCGCCTACACACATTTAATTTTATATCCTCTCTCCATAATTTGTTCATTTATAATAATATGTACTGCACCCTTCCCCATTTGATGAAGAATTTAGTTCTTTATTGTTTGGCTCTTCTTCAAATTGAATTAGTTGAAGGATGTTTAAAAGTTAATTATTTTAACTTTCTGAAATAAAACCTCACCCATGGGAAGAAAACTCACGCATGCATGCATATCACATGTACTCATAAATCTCTACTTTGGAGAGACTTAAATTCTGATATTATTTTGAAGCAAAAAAGCAGTTTAGAATATTGGAATTTGAAAAGATGGATTTACCTATTAATATAGGACTAACACTACCTATATATTACAATATTTATTGTCTTGACACTCATAAAGAAATTTATGTATATTAATTCACTGAATACTCAACAAGATTCTATTATTTTTCATATTTTACTCATGAGGAAAGAAATATGAATATGTGTATATATTATGTAAATTCATGCATAAAATATGAAAAGGTAAATAACAAGTAAAATAATTAAAATAAGATCATATGTAACAAGTAAGATCCAGACTTATAAGTGATCTCATTACAGAGTACTATTTTCTTTTGCTTGTCTCCGAAATTTTCTTCCTTTTCTCACTCATTAGTACAGAAAGAATCTAGATATAGTAACCACATTCCATTTTTATACTAACTGAAAATTTGATGCAATAATTTACAATAATTCAAATTATCTTGGTTAACCTTCGGTTCCCAGCATACCCAGTGGAAGTGAATGAAGAATTAAGATCTCTTCCCAAAGGTGCCCTCCGTGTTAAAGAGAAAAGTAAAAATCTGTCACCTTCTTATCTTGTCTTTGGCTACTTGCTAGTTTTGATTTTAGTCTTTACAACTTTTACATGCCTACTGAAACCAAACATAAAAAGTGATACAGAAATGCCTTAGCTGTGAATTATTGAAAGCATTGCTTCTAACCAAATGTAAAGGAGGAAATGTAAGGAGGGAAAGCAAAGAGCTTGCTCATTCCCTTGATGTTTCAGCCCACCTTTGGTGATGCCAAAATCGAATGATTTTTTTGCACTGAATAAAATGGATTCCTTCAAAGTTTTATACCCTCACTGAGACCATCTTGATATTCTGAATAAAAACAAAGTCAATGGGGGCCGGGCAGTGGCGCTGGAGGTAAGGTGCCTGCCTTGCCTGTGCTAACCTAGGATAGACTGCGGTTCGATCCCCCGGTTCCCCATACGATCCCCCGTGCCTGCCAGGAACGACTTCTGAGTGAATAGCCAGGAGTAACCCCTGAGCGTCAGGGTTTTTGGGTGTGGCCCAAAAACCAAAAAAAATACAAAAAAAAAAAGTCAAACTTTATATACCAGAAAAACCTTATGATTAGGGGTCAGGAAGGCAATTCTATGGGATAGAGCACATGCTTTACATGCAGAAATTCCAGATTAGAAATTGTTATTTCATAGTCCTTCAGGCACCACCAGGAGCAACCCCTAAACACTACTAGTTATGCCCCTCAAACCAAAACAAAACTAAAGAAACAAACATATTTATCATTAAGTTTGAGAACACACTTTGTAGTGATATTGTTATTATTACTGCCCCCCATTGGTGCCCCTGAAAAATTTGTGGCTCATAAATGTTCCATTTTAAATATTTTTGTTTTCTATAATACCATATACTTAATTGAAAGTTTTCCATTCTAAGTTTGTCTTGTTTCTCGATATTTCCACCATCAAGTCAATGAATATTCTGAGTTCTCATTATGTATAAGAGATTACCTTAGACATTATAAAATATGAATTAAAAAATGGCCTGAAAGATAGCTCAAGTAGTGGAGTACATGCCCATGTGCATGACCTGTGTTCAACTACTGTCATCAAATCATTCTCTAACACTTAGCACTGCCAGACACAGTCCTAGTGGCACCTCAGTACCACAACATTGGCTGACCACTAGATTATAAGACCCCATAATACCAGATCAAGTCTTTCAGGAGGTAACTCTGACCTCCAAGCACTGCTTGATATGATCCTTGACAATAATAAAATAAATTATAAGGGTATAGCCATAAATCAAACACAACTATTAAGAAAATATTTTCAACTCATCGGACCGGCTCCACAGACTCACCAGTCTCATAGGAGATGCTAGCCAAGTTGCAAAACTTCATGGCACCTGTGTCTTCCAGTTGAAAACTCTGATACACCCTTTAGAGGTGTACAGACTGAATCCATCCTGCCAAAGCCTGGCATCAGGCCCACACCCCCACACCATGCCAGATACCTAATTTCACTGCTTGATGACTCATCTCCGCAAAGACACTCACCAACAAAATTTTCAGGTTTACCAGTTTGGGGGCTACAACCTCTGACATTGGTAAGCAGCATCACTACCAAACCTCACCTCCATAATTCCAGAAGTCCCAAAGCCACACCCACACCCACACACGGATGCTGCCATGTAAGCTCATAGGACCCTGGAGTTCCTGGAGCACGTGGCCACATACAAACTGACACTATAGTAGGGGCACACCAAATGAGATGGGGAAAGTAGCTTTGAAGCCAACTCAGTTCATTATACAAACAGAAAATGCTCAACTAGAAACAAATAGCTGAATAAACAAACTCTTGTTTATTATCTAAGTCATAAACAATGACTTCATTTTAAAAACATGCATTACTGGAGTATTTTTTGATAATTTGCTGGCCATTTAGTTGCAACAAACAATATAAAATAAATTATTTTGTGCTTCCCAAGCAGAAAGGCTTGGGGGTGAGTTGGAAACTGGGCACAATAGTGGAAGGAATTTTACATTGGTGGTAGTAATGATGATGGGGAAATGAATGTCAGAAACAACTGTGTTATGAACAACTCTGTAAGCCACAGTGTTTAATAAAAAGCAATTAAAAAGAAAGCATTCAATGAGCAATAATGTTGCCCCATATAAAACTCACTGGCTACTAAATTCCAAAATTTCATCTCAGGCTCTTTTTCCTCTTGACATCAGTTGACATCAGTTGCCTACCACCCATGTCCCTCTTTTCCTCTGTGACCAGCCAACTCCAGCATCATCACCCAATGGTTTTGGAAACCTAACGATCTCACTGGTCTCTAAGTTCTCACAGACTGCATAGCAAAAATTATGCGAAGGAAGGGTTGTCACTACCACCATGAGGCAAATTGGAAGCAGTATCTAACCTGCCACTTGTCAACTTGTCCTATGCCCTGCAAACACATCTTGTCTTTTTTTCCCTAATTTTTTGTATTGCTTGAGGTTTGGTGATTAGAACTATTAGTGATGGGTTCCTATGCACACAATTTCAACAGCACATTCATAACCAGTGTACTCTACTTCCTTTCTAAACCACCCCAGTGACCCTCTCTTTCAATATCCACCCACACACACAACAATTAAACTCTTTATTACATGTGGACTCTCATTGCTTTGCATTTGGCCCTTTGTTGCTGTCTTGCCATGTAGGGTTTTTAAAACATGTTTTTAACGTTTTAAAATTAATCAATGTTTTAATGGAATCACGATGATATAAACAATTACAAACTTGTTCATGTTTGAGTTTTAGTTATGCAATGTTCCAACATCCATCCCTTCAGCAGTGTACATTTCCCACCACCAATGTCCTCTTCTTTTCTGTACTTTAAGTCTCACATATGAGAAAGATGTTTCTGTATCTATCCTTTCCTTCTGACTGACTTCACTCAGCATAATACCTACTAGTTTCATCCATGTCAAGGAAAATTGCATTATCTTGTTAATTTTTCAAGCTTCTTAAGAATTCATTGTGTCTAATATCACAAGTTCTTGGTCAATTCGTCTGCCACACCCCTTCTTTTAAAAAAAGAAAGGCCAGGCCACCAACAATAAAGAAAGTTTTGGACAAATATGACCCTGAAAATGTGAAGACACCAGAGCAATGAAGCTGTGGATTAGGGAGTGGAAAAGATGATGAGGATGGTAAGCTCTTTGGATTTAAAGAGTAGGGAAAAACCAGTAAAAGTGATGAGACTTTCTGAATTTTTTTTATTTTCCCTTTTGTATTGTAGTTGTGTTTCTCTTCCTTTTCCTTTTCTTTTCTCAAATTAATATGTATAGCTCTAGAAGGATTCCACCATTTTTTGCTTGTTTGATTTTTACCACATTTTATTTTTTTCCTCTTTTCTCTTCTTCAAACAGAACCACATAACATGAACCATTTTGTTCCACCTCTCAAATTGAGGGGGAAATAGTGGAGGGTACCAAGACCAAACAGTTGTATGATCACTAAGTGGTAATAAAAATGATCAGACTTAGGCAACAAATCCTAAACCAGTGACTGCAGAATCTATGCCCAATCTACAACAAGCTAGACACGGAGGAGACCA
>PVKC010010120.1:0-26046 GCA_004027635.1 Crocidura indochinensis
AAAAACCACCCAAAAAAAAAAAAAAGAAGGTTCTTGAGCAATGTGTCTTTTCATAAATGGATAACATGTGCATAGAGATATGTGTAAATTAAGGACGTATTTATTTGTCGCTCTGGTTACTATCTCTTTGTAATATCAAATGTGGAATATACATATCAGAATCTTCACTTTGGCTAAAATGTATGCTAACAGAAAGTTCCAAGTCAAATAAGGAAAAATAAAGATGAAGAGGAGCAGACAGATAAAAAAAACTCTTTCTCCTGGCTGTGGGCTTTGTTTGATGAAAGGGCTCCCTCCCTAAAGAGGGAGGCTGAGTGACCTGGGAATGACCATATGCTCCTGAGACTCAGTATAATAGAAGCTTCAGTACAAACAAAGTTTGGTTGGGGCAGTGAAAAGTGTTTGCCAGAGATTCACCAAACAACTAACAAACAAATTCAGAAGTTTAGACAAGAGGATAATTCAACTTTGTTAAGACTACTGAGAACCTGAAGTGGGGATCCCCAAGAAAGGACATTTTCTGGAGCAGTCCAGTACTGAGTGATGACAAGTATAGGCACATTACAAGCAGAGACCTAGAAGATGAGGAAGCTCATAGACATCTGAGATTTAAGCACATATATTTTTCTCTGAAAATGAGGTATGGAATATTGTATGATAAAAAGCATTATTTTTAATGAATTAAAATGTTTAATAGTTATGTCATCTAGGAAAACAGTGGTGCCAGGTTAATGCTGCTTAATCCCAGGAATCAATTTAACATACTTTACTCGTCTGTTTTGGCCTAAGGGACATAGAGCATCAGCTTTACCTCAGAATTATGTGCCAGACTTATTGGACAAGGACCAATTGAAGGGGCCTACTTACTACTCTGAAGGTCAAACATGAATTAAAAAGAAAATGGAAATAAAAACAGGAGGTTGGCCAATAGTATTATGGGTAAGGCCTTGGTTGCATGATTGGTCCTTGGCAAATCACCTTTTCACAAGCCTGCAAGGAGTAATTCCTGAGTGCAAAGACAGGAGTAACTCCTGAGCACTGCCAGCTGTGATGAAAAATTTTAAAAGAGAGCAAGATGAAAATAAAAACTAACAACAATATTTTTCTTTTTTATTTAATATATTTTATTTAAACACCTAGATATTAAGCATAGAAATTCCGTTCAGACTTTTTGTTTTTATTGGTTTTTGGATCAAACCTTGCAGTGCTCAGAGGTTACTCCTGGCTATCTTCTCAGAAATTGCTCCTGGAAGGCTCGGGGGATCATATGGAATGCCAGGATTCAAAGCACTGTCCTGCATGCAAGGTAAACAACTTACCTCCATGCTTCAGACATTTGATTGCATTTTTCTAATCCGACTCTGTTCTGCATCTTTTATGAGTGTCTCTTCTTTTGATTATTTTTGAAAATCACTATATCCTCTTCCCATTCTATTATTGTATTCAATATTCCTTCAGGTATACTTTTAATTAATAAAAATATTGAAATTCCATGAGATATAATGACAATGTTGTTCATAATTGAGTTTTAGTCACACAATATTCCAACACCCATTTCTTCACTGGTGCACATTTCCCACCACCAAACTCCTCAACACAGTATCTCTTGTTTTTCCTCTATAGCAGACATCTCTCTCTCTTTCTCTCTCTCTCTCTTTTGCTCTCTCTCTCTTGTTCTTTCCAATGATATTTTAAAAGAAATAAATGTTCTTTTTCCATGAGATAGGGGCTTCTTGTGAATACCCTATGAAAGACAGTCCTAAAAAAGGCAAACTGATCCCAGGTAATGCTTTTAGACTAATTCTGATAGAAGATGGGGAAAACAACATAAGCCAGGACATAATTAAAAAGTGATGTCAGTGGCAGTTCCCAGTTTGACTTAGATGAAAGGAGGAGAAATGTCAGAGCTCTGAAGGAATTCATTATGTTCTCTCTACCTACCTCTGTCACCGTGGTGTTAGGTGAGTAAATCTGAGATTGATAAAGCTTTCAGTGAGCCCCTTTTTAGAACTTGGACATCAAATTACAGCAGCCCAGATTTCTGCTGGGCACCAGGAGCATTCGCAGTAATCTTGAGCCTTTATTGCTGCAGAGGCCTGAGATTGGATTTCCTCAGCATTCCTATCTGTGGACTTTCCTGCTTCAGGTGAGTCGACCTGTCCACAGACTGATTCCTGCTGGGTGTCATAGCTGCGCAATCTTCTACCTAATGAATACCACCATAACACGCAGAAAAAGTCACAACACAAGCGGGACAATGAGGAAACCTCATAGGCAAACACCATGCACAGAGAATGAAGATGATAGTTCTGATGGCCCAAAAATACCGACCATCTGATTAACCTCTCTGATCAGGAGTTTAGAATAGAAATATGGAGGATCCTCTTGGAAATAAGGAAAACATGGCACTAGCTGAACAGAACACAAAGCAGAAATCAGTAAACTTCAAACTGAAATACCAGACTGAAAACATGATAAATCAAATGAGAAACGTAGTGGACAACCTCTCTAGCAGGTAACAGCAGCTGAGGACAGAATCAGTGAAATGGAATGTCAAATGCAGAACAACTCCATACAGCAGAAGAGAATGGAAAAGAACCATAAGACACATGATCAGACAATGGAAAATATACTCAAAGTATGTGATCAGATGAGAATACACCATCACAGGCCCGGAGAGATAGCACAGCAGTATTTCCCTTGCAAGCAGCCGATCCAGGACCAAAGGTGGTTGTTTCAAATCCTGGTGTCCAATATGGCCCACCATGCCTGCCAGGAAATATTTCTGAGTCAGACACCCAGGAGTAACCCCTGAGCACTGCCGGGCCAGGTGTAGCCCAAAAATAAAAAAAATAAAAAAAAAAAAGAAAGTAAATACATCATCAAATAGCTAAAGCACTCCTTGGGGAAAGGAATATGGGAGGCATTACTTTCCCCAACTTTAAACTGTATTATAAAGCAATAGTCATCAAAACAGCATGGTATTGCAATAAAGACAGACCCTCAGAACAGTGGAATAGGCTTGAGTAGTCAGAGAATGTTCCCTAGACATACAATCACCTAATTTTTGACAAAGAGCAAGAAATCTTAAATGGAGCAAGGAAAGCGTCTTCAACAAGTGGTGTTGGCACAACTGGATAGCCACTTGCAAAAAAGTAAATTTAGACCCCCAGTTAATATCATGTACAATGGTAAAATCCAAATGGATTAAAGACCTTGATATCAGATCTGATACCATAAGGTATATCGAACAACACATAGGCAAAACACTCCCAGATTGAGACTAAAGACATCTTCAAAGAGGAAACAGCAATCTCCAAACAAGTGAAAGCAGAGATTAACAGATGGAAATATATCAAGATGAGAAGCTTCAGCACCTCAAAGGAAAGAGTGCCCAGGATACAAGAGCCACCCATAGATTGGGAGAATATATTCACCCAATACTCATCAGATAAGGGCAAATAGCCAAAATATACAAGGCACTGACAGAACTTTAAAAGAAAAAAACATCTAATTTCATCAAAAAATGGGGAAAAGAAATGAACAATTTGATAAAGACGAAATACAAGTGGCCAATGGCACATGAAAAAATGCTCCACATCACTAATCATCAGGGCAATGCAAATCAAAACAATTATGAGGTACCATCTCATGAACAGAGATTGGCACACATCAAAATGAGAACAAGCAATGCTTGTGCGAATGTGGAGAGAAAGGAACTCTTATCCACTCTGGTGGGAATGGCGGTCATTCCAAATGTTATGGAAAGCAAAACGGAGATTCCTTCAAAATTTGGAAATTGAGCTCTCATACGATCCATCTATATGACTCTTAGTAATATATCTAGGAACACAAAAATACAATACAAAAAATTCCTTTCTTACACTTATATTTATTGCAGCATATTTACCATAGCAATACTGGAAAAAAACAAGATGCCTTTCAACAGATGAATGGCTAAAGAAACAGTGGTACATATACACAATGGAATATTATGCAGCCCTCATGAGAGGTGAAGTCATCAAATTTTCCCATTCATGGATATAAATGGAATCTATTATGCTGAGTGAAATAAGTCAGAGGGAGAGTGAAAGATGTAGAATGATCTCACTGATCTATGAGTCTTAAGCAAAATGAAAGAAATTCTTGCAATAATTTTCGGAGAAAAAAGAGAGAAGGGCTGGAAGTTCCAGCTCACCTCATGAAATTCGCCACGAAGAGTGATGAGAATTGTTAGAGAAATATTCTACATTGAGAACTATCCTAACAATGAGAATCAAAGAGGGAAGTAGAAAGTCTGTCTAGAGTGCAGGAAGGGGTAGGGTGGGGAGGAGGGAGATTTGGGACTTTGTTGATGGGAATGTTGCACTGGTGATGGGGCGTGTTCTTTACATGGCTGAAACCCAAACACAATCATGTTTCTAATTAAGGTGTTTAAATAAAGATATGGAATAAACAATATATGCATGAAGATAAAAATGTACATTGTCAATAAACTATGACAATAAAAACCTTGTTTTATTTCAAAAAATAACTTCATTTTCTGTCATCCTGAAACAAATGTATTGTGATCAGTTATGTCAACTATGTGATGAAATTTCTTTTAGTAAATTTAAAAAAAAGAAAATAAGAAATGAGCCAAACAAACAACCTAATTGCACAACTAAAACTACATAAGAAAAAGAAAGGACAAACAAGAGTAAATCAAAGTAAATAAAATTGGGAAATACTAAAACTTAAAAATAGATACATATAGGGGCCAGAGTGATGGCACAGCGGTGGGGCATTTGCCTTGCTTGGGAATGATCCAGGACAGACCTTGCTTCGATCCCCAATGTCCCATATGGTTCCCCAAGCCAGGAGTGATTTCTGAGTGCATGGCTAGGAATAACCCCTAAGCATCACAGGGTGTGATTCAAGTAGTCAAAAAATAAAAACGTAGATACATTTATGACCATGATTGTGATGACTAACATTTATTTTAATTATATAAATATTTTGAAAACTGGAGATTTTTCAACTTTGAGGATGATAGTAGATCCAGTAAAGATAATTTTGTTGATCATGTTATACTGCGCTTTTATGAATTTCAAAGATATATTCTGTGTTCTTATATTCCATTTTTACTTTTTCAGTAATTGTGCTTTTGGCCTGGTCTTTAACTTGTAATTTAATTTTTTGTTTTACATAGCATGAGGACAAAGTCAAAGAGATAGCACATCAGGTAAGGCACTTGTCTTGCATATGGCCAACCGGGTTTGATTCCTGCACCAAGATCCTCTGACATGCTAGGAGTGACCCTTGAGGACAGACTAGGAGTAAATGCTGAGTGATGCTGGGTTTTTCCCCAACATAAAATCATATACAAAAACTAAAATCTGAAGACAAAGAGAGGAGTAAACAAGGAAGAAAAAGACAAGGAGAAGTTTAAGGTGTGCTTTCCAGGCTGCCAGCTTAATTTGGCTGATTCTAAGAATTTTGAAAATACTATTTTCTGCCAGCAGGGGGCAGTGATGGCCTGTATTTGCGAATATCTTTACTCTTGTTTATACTCCATAAAGCGTCAAGAACATTTTCTCATTGAGTTTTACCAAGGGAAAATAAGGGTACACTGTCTTGAATCTACAGAATTTTCTTGAGTCAAAGACACAGAAGAGAGCCCGGGAGATAGCATGGAGGTAAGGCATTTGCCTTTCATGCAAAAGGTCATCGGTTCAAATCCCGGTGCCCCATATGGTCCCCCGAGCCTGCCAGGAGCAATTTCTGAGCATGGAGCCTGGAGTGACCCCTGAGCACTGCCGGGTGTGACTCAAAAACCAAAAAAAAAAAAAAAAAGACACAGAAGAAAATAAATTTAAGTTCACTCTTTATTATTGCATTAAAATCAGGGGTTACACTTGGCTCTATGCTCAGAAATCGCTCCTGGCAGGTTTGGGAGACCATATTCGATGCCAAAATTGGTAATTTATATTTTTATGTATTCAGATCTGACCTCTGCATTAAGCTGGATACATGGTGTTCTGATCTTGCTGAAGCTTTAACAGTTTAATAATAATTTGGCATTATCGTCCTTTTGTGATTTTTATTGAGTTTATTATTCCCCTCCCCTTCCTTATTTGATATTGAGGTGATGGTTTTGTAATCATTAGGAATCCTAACAATACTCGTTGTGTTTTTTTATGGGCCTGAGAGGGACTGCACATCAGGCTGCAGGTTTTTCCACACTCAGCATAAAGTGCTCCCCAAGTCTCTTCTTCCTGGTCTAGTGCCACCTACTTCTGTTCCTGATCATTATGTTGTTTTCCAAAAACTTTGGAGTTAAAAAGCACCCTTGCCTGTGTTTAGGGAGCAATTGCTTGCAGTTTGGGAAGCTAAACAGCAAAGAAGTCGATCTGAAATAACAGTGCATCCCGGATCATAATCAGCTAGAAAATTATAGGTGAAACAGAGTAGGGTGTCATTTTGTGTGAGTTCTACATACTTATATGCATATAATGTATATACGCATATTATCTTCATATGCAGTAATTTAACAATTTCTATGAATATAGTGATTTAGAAGAAAACCACCCAAACATGGTGAAAATATTTATCTGTGACCAAATCACAAATAAAAGATAAATTGGAAGAAGTTTCTTGGAAACATGTCTGTTCTTAAATTCATATTA
Source organism: Crocidura indochinensis (assembly GCA_004027635.1). NCBI lineage: Eukaryota > Metazoa > Chordata > Mammalia > Eulipotyphla > Soricidae > Crocidura > Crocidura indochinensis. Next base: position 6,669 of record PVKC010010120.1, read on the forward strand.
TGCACATAGAAATGCAGGGAAATTAAGGATGTCCTTATTTGTTTCTCAGGTTACTGTCTCGATGAAACACCAAATGTGGATATCCTCTTCAGATTCTTGAGTCTGACTTAATATCAGTGTATGATAAAAAAAAGTTAGAGTCAAATAAAGAAAAGCAGAGATGAAGAAGAACTGACACTAAGTGCTCTTCCTCCTGACAAGGGCTTTGCTTGCTGAAAGGTGTTCCTCCCTGTGGGGGAGGTGGGTGACCTGGGAGTGACCATTTGCTCCTGACACTCAGCACACAGATGCTTCAGCACAGACAAGTGTTATGGGGGCAGTGAAAGTGTGTCTGAGTGACTCACCCCAACACCCAAGAACCAAGTGCAGGTGTTGCCACAAGAGGATAACTCACCTTTGCTTACATTAGAGAGAACTTGAAGTGAGGAACCCATAAGAGGGCACAACCTGGAGCAGCAATAACTTGAGTAAGGCCTTGCTTGCATGATACTGACCCAGGTTGGTTCTTGGCAGTTCACCTGTTTCCCAAGCCTGCCAGGAGTAATTCTTGAGTGCAGAGACTAGAGTAACCCCTGAGCACTGCTATGCATGTGAACAATTTTAAAAGAGCACAAGGAAAATGAAAACTAGCAACAATAATTTTCTTAAGTAATGCAGAATCATCTGTTCAAGGCCTCCTCAGAGAGGGGTGAGCAGAAGCAGAAATCAAAGCAGCTTTGCATGCAGGCCACTCCCTCCTCTGAGCCAGGGCAGGGATAAGAGCTGGGGCAGAGGCAGGCCCAGGGTTGTGTTGTCAGGAGGCAGCACTCTGGGGTATCTCCATTATGAAGTGTGCTCTTCTCCTACTCACCCTCCTCAGTCAGGGCACAGGTGAGTTTTAGGACAAGAGCCCTGAGCACATCAGGACTCACCTTTTGCCTCCTCTCCTCTTCTCTCAATTCAACTTGAACTCAAAAGTGTTTTCTCTGTTTTTCAGGGCTCTGGGCTCAGTCAGCCCATAGTCAGCCTCCCTCAATGTTTGGGAATAAAGGAGGAGTCTCCATCACCTGTATTGGAAGTTTTGGTGTCAACTGGTACCAGCAGCAGGAGCACAAAGCTCCCAAAATGCTGATTTATTATAACAACAAACGGTCCTCAGGAATCCCTGATCGCTTTTCAGACTCCAAGTCTGGCAACACAGCGACTCTGACCATCTCTAGCCTCCAGCCTGATGACGAGGCTGACTATTACTGTGACTCATACAGCAGTAGTGGCAATCGGCACAGTGGTTCATGCTCATAGGGAAGAGAGACAAAAACCTGCTCTGTTTTGCCTTCTATTGCTTTCTTTCAACATTAAGATTATAAGCTTTTAAAAATATATTTTGAAATTAAATTTTTACAAGTACTTATGATAAGCACAATTATCATAGAATTTGTTTATGAAAAATTTAAATAATTTTCCATGTCTTCTGCTCCTTATATTTCTTTCTGATTTTTCTTTAATTTGTGGGTATACATGCAGGCATGGGAATAATTTGAATAAATTGAAATAATTTGATGATCTATTTATAGATTTTCTTTTTTTTATGGTTTTTGGGTCACACCCAGCAGTGCTCAGGGGTTACTCCTGGCTCCATACTCAGAAATTGCTCCTGGCAGGCACTGGGGACCATATGGGGCACCGGGATTCGAACCGATGACCTTTTTGCATGAAAAGCAAATGCCTTATCTCCATGCTATCTCCTGGGCCCCTATTTATAGATTTTCAATTTTTGATAGAATTTATATTTTATCAGATAAGTCCTTTAAGACATGAAATTCATCATTGTTTACTTTTCTCACCTTTATATATTCATTAACGTTATTATCCATAATATATTATCTTTCTTTTTTAATAATTATCTTTATTTAAGCACTGTGATTACAAATATGATTATAGTTGTATGATTACAGTCATGTAAAGAACACCCCCCTTTACCAGTGAAACATTCCCACAACCAATTTCCCAGATCTCCCTCCTCCCCACACCCCCACACCTGTACTCAGGACAGGCTTTCCACTTCCCTCATTCATTCACATTATTATGATAGTTCTCAGGGTAGTCATCTCTCCCACTCTAATCATCACTCTATGTGGTGAACTTCATATCATGAGTTGCACCTACCAGCCCTCATCTCTCTTGTTTCTGAGATACTGCTAAAAATCTCTTTCATTTTTCTCAAAACCCATAGTTGAGTGAAACCATTCTGCATCTTTCTCTCTCCCTCTGACTTACTTCACTCAACATAATAGATTCCATGTACATCCATGCATAGGAAAATTTCATGACTTCATCTCTCCTGACAGCTGCATAGTATTCCATTGTGTTTATGTACCACAGTTTCTTTAGCCATTCATCTGTTGAAGGGCACCTTGGTTGTTTCCAGAGTCTGGCTATTGTAAATAGTGCTGCAATGAACATAGGTGTAAGGAAGGGATTTTTGTATTGTATTTTTTGTGTTCCTCAGGTATATTCCTAGGATTGGTATAGCTGGATCGAATGGGAGCTGAATTTCTAGTTTGTGAAGGAATCTCCATATCGCTTTCCATAAAGGTTGTACTAGATGGCATTCACACCAGCAGTGAAAAAGAGTTCCTTTCTCTCCACATCCCCGCCAGCACTGCGTGTTTTCCTTTTTTGTGATGTGTGCGAATCTCAGTGGCGTGAGGTGGTACTTCATAGTAGTTTTGATTTGCATCTCCCTGATGATTAGCGATGTTGAGCATCTTTTCATGTGCCTTTTGGCCATTTGCCTTTCTTCTTTTATAAAGTGTCTGTTCATTTCTTCTCTCCATTTCTTGATGGGGTTAGATTTTTTTTCCTGTATAGTTCTGTCAGTACCTTGTAGATTTTGGACATTAGTCCTTTATCTGATGAGTATTGAGTGAATAATTTCTCCCACTCAGTGGGTGGCCTTTGTATTCTGGGCACTATCTCCTTTGAGATGCAGAAGCTTCTCAGCTTAATATAGTCCCTTCTGTTTATCTCTGCTTCCACTTGTTTGGAGAGTGCTGTCTCCTCCTTAAAGATGCCTTTAGTCTCAATGTCTTGTAGTGTTTCACCTACATGTTGTTCTATATACCTTATAGTTTCATATCTGATATCAAGGTCTTTAATCCATTTGGATTTTACCTTTGTGCGTGGTGTTAGCTGGGGTTCTGAGTTCGCTTTTTTGCAAGTGGCTAACCAGTTGTGCCAACACCACTTGTTGAATAGGCTTTCCTTGCTCCATTTAGGATTTCTTGCTCCTTTATCAAAAACTAGGTGGTTATATGTCTGAGGAACATTCTCTGAGTACTCAAGCCTATTCCACTGATCTGAGGGTCTGTCTTTATTCCAATACCATGATGTTTTGATAACTATTGCTTTGTAATACAGTTTAAAATTGGGGAAAGTGATGCTTCCCATATTCCTTTTCCCAAGGAGTGCTTTAGCTATTCGAGGTTGTTTATTGTTCCAAATGAATTTCAGAAGTGTTTGATCCACTTCTTTGAAGAATGTCATGGGTATCTTTAGAGGAATCATGTTAAATCTGTACAATGCTTTTGGAAGTATTGGCATTTTAATGATGTTGATTGTGCCAATCCATGAGCAGGGTATGTGTTTCCATTTCCACCTGTCCTCTCTTATTTCTTGGAGCAGTATTTTATAGTTTTCTTTGTATAGATCTTTCACATTTTCAGTCAAGTTGATTCCAAGATATTTGAGTTTGTGTGGCTCTAATGTGAATGGGATTGCTCTCTTAATGTCTATTTCTTCCCTATCATTATTATATTATCTTTCTTAAAGAATCTTTTTATATAATTCTGTTCTTCCTGGTATCATTTCTACATAGTGTCTCACCTAAACAACATTCCATTCAGTGTCACCAAATTTGCCTCTTCATTTATGTTTACCCAAAAAATGGTTTCTACTTTGGTGATTTTGTCAGGCCAACAATTTCCCAAAGTGCTCATTGGTGTGATTTTTAAACTTTTTTTTTTAGAAAAATCCACACCTGACCTAAACAGTCTGTCTGTAGATCACGACTTTAACAGTGTTGACGCATCATGTAAGGATGCTACAGATCCTGTTTCTAGAGACTGAGCATAGAAATTCTCTTCAGATTTTTTAAAATTGGTTTTTACGTCACAACTTGCAGTGCTATCCTCTCAGAAATCACTACTGGAAGACTCGGGGGTTCATATGGGGTGCCGGGATTTGAACCACTGTCATTTTGTTTGCAAGGTAATCACCTTCCCTCCATGCTATCTCTCTGCCCCCCATTCAGACATTTGATTGAATTTTTCTAATCCTGCTCTCTTCTATGTATTTTAAAGTCACTATGTCCTCTTCCCATTTTATTATTGTATCCACTATTCCTTCAGGTCTACTTTCAAGTAATAAAAATATTGAATTCCCATGAGATATAATGACAATGCTGTTCATGATTGAGTTTTACTCACACAATATTCCAACACCCATTTCTTCACTGGTGCACAATTCCCACCATCAAACTTCTCAAGATTCCTTTCTGTACCTCTTGTTTTTCCTCTATGGCAGAAATCTCTCTCTTTCTTATTCTTTCTAATGGTAGTCTAAAAAAAAATCAAAGTATCTTTTTCCATGCAATAGAGGCTGTTTGGGAACACCCTATCAAAGACAATCCTAGAAAAAGCAAATTGATCCCAGGTAATACTTTTAGACTAATTCTCATAAAAGATGGGGAAAACATCATAAACTAGGACATAATTAAAAAGTGATGTCAGTGGTAGTTCCCAGTTTGACTTAGGTGAAAAGAGGAGAAAGGTCAGAGCTCTTTGAAGGAATTCATTATGTTCTCTCTTCCTACCTCTGTCACCCTGGTGTTAGTCTCTTTTAGAACTTGGACATCAAATTACGACAGCCCATATTTTGGTTGGGTGCCAGGAACATGCACAGTCATTGGGCCTTTGCTGCTACCAGAGGCCTGAGATCGGATTTCCTCAGCATTCCTACCAGCGGACCTGCCTGCTTCAGGTGAGTTGACTGTCTACAGACTAATTTCTGCTGATTTCTGCTGGGTGTCAGAGGCGCTGCTGCTTCACATCATGGCCGCGCTATCTTCTACCTAATGAATACCACCATAACACGCAGAAAAAGCCACGGTACAAGCGTGACAATGGGGAAGCCTCATAGGCAAACAACATTCACAGAGAATGAAGATGATAGTTCTGATGGTCCAAAAAATACCAACCATCAGATTGAACTCTCAGATAAGGAGTTTAGAATAGAAGTATGGAGGATCTTCATGGAAATGAAGGAAAACCTAGCTTTAGCTGAATAGAATACAAAGACAGAAATCAGAAAACTCCAAACTGAAGTTACAGACCTGAAAAACACAGTCGCGCAAATGAAAAACTCAGTGGACAGCCTCTTTAGCAGGGTAAAAGCAGCTGAGGACAAATCAGTGAACTGGAAGATGCAATGCAGAACTCCATACAGCAGAAGAGTTTGGAAAATAACTTTAAGGTGAATGATCAGACAATGAAAAATGTACTCCAAGTATGTGAACAGATAAAAATACAAGTTGTTGATAAACTCAACAGGTAAAACATAAGAATCATTGGAGTCCCAGAGGCCCAGGAAGGGAATCAACAGGAAGAGTCAACAGTCAAAGACATCATCACAGAGAAACTCCCAGAGCTAAAGACTGCATGCAATTAAATCCTGCTTGCCAAAAGAGTCCCAGCTAAAAGAGGCCTGAGGAAAAACACCCCAAGACATATACTAGTCAAAATGACGAATCCTAGAGATAGAGATAAAATGATGAAATCAGCAAGATCAAAAGGAAAATTATGTTCAAAGGAGCAGTCATAAGATTTACATCAGACATGTCACAAGAAACTCTCAAGGCCAGAAGACAGTAGTGGGATATTGTGACAAGACTGAATGAAATGGAGGCTTCACCTAGAATACTGCACACATCTAGACTCATGTTCAGAATTAAAAGAAAAATAGTGGGGCCCAGGAGATTGCATGGAGGTAAGGCGTTTGCCTTTCATGCAAAAGGACATCGGTTCGAATCCCGGTGCCCCATATGGTCCCCTGTGCTTGCCAGGAGAAATTTCTGAGTATGGAGCCAGGAGTAACCCCTGAGCACTGCCGGGTGTGACCCAAAAACCACACAAAAAAGAAAGAAAGAAAGAAAGAAAGAAAAATGGTAAGATCTACTTTAAGACAAGAGAGTCCAACATACACATCAAAGTTATACACAAAGATGATACTAAATACCAGGACAATCATCTCCCTCAATGTCAATGGACTAAATGTATCAGTTAAGAGACACAGAGTGGCGAAATGGATTAAAAATATGACTCAAACCTTTGGCTGTCTAAAAGAAACACAATTGAATAATCAGAACAAATATACTCAAAATCAAAGGCTGGAGGAAAATCATTCAAGCAAACAACATCCTTAATAAAGCTGGGGTGGCCATATTAATATCAGAAAACACAAACTTTAGACTCAGAAAAGTTGTAAGGGACAAAGATGGACACTTCATACTAATCAAGGTATATGTGCAACAGGAAAAAATAAACTACTAAACATATATGCACCCAATGAGAGATCAGCAAATTAATACAATTATTGACAAATTTGAATGAGGAAATCAATAATAACACAATAATTGTGAGAGACCTCAACATGGCTCTGTCAACACTTGATAGGTCAACCAGACTGAAACTCAACAAAAATATACTAACCCTGAAAAGAGAAATGGAAGAAAGAGGTCAAGTAGATATATCTAGGACACTCCATCCCCAGAAACCTGGATACACATTCTTCTCCAACATACATGGGTTATTCTCCAGGATAGATCACATACTGCCACATAAAACATACTTCCATAAAATCAAGAGGATAGAAATTTTGCAGGCTACCTTCCCTGGATTTAGAGGTGAAATACAAAGGGACACAGAAGAAGAACATTGACAATTGGAAATTAGGCAGCCTACTACTGAACAACCAGTGAGTTTGAGATGAAATTGAAGAGGAAATCAAAATTTTTCCTGAAAACAAATGACAGTGAGGATATAAACTATCAAAATATGGGGGACACAGCAAAAGCAGTATTGAGAGGAAAAACTATAGACTTTCAAGCACACATCAGGAAGGAAGAAGGGGCATACCTCAATAGCCTGATGATGCAGCTCATAAAATTAGAAAATGATCAACAAAAGGACCCAACAATAGGAAGACAGAAGGAAAGAACAAAGCTTAGAGCAGAAATCAACAAAGTAGAAACCGAAAAAAGAATCTTAAAGATCAACTAAAGTAGAAGTTTGTGCTTTGAAAAAATAAATAAGATTGATTGACTACTGACAAAACTCACAAAGAAAGAGAGAGTATCTTGATAATCCATATTAGAAATGAAAAGGGGGAGATCACCAAAGATATTGCAGAGATTCAAAGGGTAATCAGAGACTACTTGGAGAAACTCTATACCACTAAACATGAGTATCTGGAAGAAATGGATAGATTCTTGGATTCTTATAACCTTCAATGGTTGAGTAAGGAGGATGTAACATATATAAAGACACCCATCACTATTGAGGAAATTACAACAGTAATCAAATAACTGCCGAAAAAGAAAAGTACAGGCCCAGATGGATCTACTAATGAATTCTTTCAAACCTTACAAGAGGAACTACTACCAATATTAGCCAGACTCTTTCATGAAATTGAAAAAAATGTGAACACTTTCAAACAGCTTTTATGAAGCCAACATCTCCTTGATACCAAAACCAGACTAAGATGCTTCCAAAAAAGAAAATTACAGACCAATATCCCTGATGAACACAGATGCAAAAATCCTCAACAAAATCCGGGCAAATAGGATCAATGCCTCATCAAGAAGATCATTCACTATGATCAAGTAGGTTTCATCCCAGAAGCAAGGATGGTTTAACATTTATAAATCTATCAACATAATACACAACGTCAGCATAAAGAAATATAAAAATCACATGATCATATCAATAATGCAGAAAAAGCATTTGATAAGACCCAACACCCATTCTTGATAAAAACTCTCAGCACAATAGGAATGAAAGGAAGCTTTCTCAATATAGTCAAGGCATCTACAAGTCAATGGCAAATATTATCCTCAATGGAGAAAAACCAAAACCCTTCCCTCTAAATTCTGGTATAAGAAAAGGATGTGCTCTCTCACCACTCGTCTTCAATATGGTACTGGAAGTACCTGTGATAGCGATTAGGCAAGAACAAGATATCAAGGGCATCCAATTAGGAAAGAATGAAGTCAAGATCTCACTGCGGATGAAATTATGAAATTTTTCTACTTAAAAAACCATAAGGACTTTACTAAATAGCTTCTCGAAACAATAGATGCATATAAAAGAGTGACAGGCTACAAAATTGACACACAGATATCACTGGCCTTTTTATATAATGATAGGGAAGACATGAACATTAAGAAAATAGCCCCATTCACATTAGTGCCACACAAACTCAAATATCTGGGAGTCAATTTAACCAAAGACGTGAAGAACCTGTACAAAGAGAACTATAAAAACCTGCTCCAAGAAATAATAGGGGACATGTGGAAATGGAAACAATATGTGTGCAAAGATGTAAAAATGTACACTTGTCAGTAAACTATTACAATAAAAACTTTGTTTTGTTTCAAAAAAATAACTCCACTTTCTGTCATCCTGAAACAAATGGATTGTGATCAGTTATGTCAACTAAGTGAAATTTCTTTTAGTAAATTAAGAAGAAAAAAAAAGAAAATACGAGATGAGCTAAACCAACAACATAACTGCACAATTCAAGATAGAAAAGAAAAAAAAGACAAACAAGAATAACCCAAAGTAAATAAAATTGGGAAATACTAAAACTTAAAAATAGATACATTTAGGTGCCAGAGTGATGCCCCAGCGGTGCGACGTTTGCTTTGCACGGGGCTAATCCAGAACAGACCTTGGATCGATCCCCAATGTCCCATATGGTTCTTCAAGCCAGGAGTGATTTCTGAGTGCATGCCTAGGAATAACCCCTAAGCATCACAGGGTGTGACACAAGTAGTGAAAAATATAGATACATTTAGAAGCATATGCTACGATGACTGACATTTATTTGAATTATATAAATATTTTGAAAATTGGAAAATTTTCAACTTTGAAGATAATGGTAGATCTTCTAAAGATGATTTTGATGAACGTGTTATACTGTGCTTTCAAAGATATATATGTATTTCAAAGATATAGTCTGTGTGCTTATATTCCATGTGTGCTTTTCCAGAAACTGTGCTTTTGGCCTTGTTCTTTAGATTGTAATTTACTTTTTTGGTTTACATAGCCTGAGTACAAAGTCAAGAGAAATCACATCAGGTAAGGCACTTGTCTTGCATGTGGCCAACCCTAGTTTTATTCCTAGGAGTGACCCTTGAGGACAGAGCCAGGAGTAAATCCTGAGTGACGCTGGGTGTTTCCCCAATACAAAATCACATATAAAAAAGAAAACCCGAAGACAAACAGCAGGAGTATACAAGGAAGAAAAAGACAAGGAGAAGTTTAAGGTGTGCTTTCCAGGAAAGAGGCTGCCAGCTTAATTTGGCATATTCCATGAATTTTGATAATACTATTTCTTGCCAGCAGGGGGCAGTGATGTCCTGTGTTTGCAAATATCTTTACTCTGGCAGTGGTCAGCAACCTGAGGCTCCGAGCCACATGTGGCTCTTTACACTTTTAATTTGACTCTTCTGTGTGTTGAACGGCCGCTCCAGGAGTCAGAACTCCTTTCCTAGCCTCTGTCAGTACACGCCCTGTATGGCTCTAAAAATAAATTTCAATTGTGGTTTTGGCAAGATTTGGCTCAGTTGAAAAAAAAGGTTGCTGACCACTGTGAGTCTGGTTTATGCTCCATAAGGTGTCAAGAACAGCTTCTTATTGAGTTTTTCCAAGGAAAAATAAGGGTACAATGTCCCAATTCTACAGAATATCTTGAGTTCAAGACACAGAAGAAAAAAAAGTTAAGTTCACTCTTTATTTTTATATTAAATTTAGCTGACACACCCTTTAAGTCTTCTGTGATTTAAGCTTTTTATATTTAGGTAATTTCTATTTTTATGTATTCAGATCTGATCTCTGAATTAAGGTGGATATATGGTGTTCTGTTCTTGATGAAGCCTTAACAGTTTAATTAAAATTACTTAACATATTGTCTGTTCAAAATTTTTATTATTAAGTTTATTATTCCTCTCCTCTTCCTTACTTGATAATAAGGTGATCCTTGTGCAATCATTAGTGATCCTAAAAACACTGGCTGTGTTGCTTTATGGGCCTCAGGGGGACTGCACATCAGGCTGCAGGTTTTTCCACACTCAGCATCAAGAGCTCCCCAAGTCTCTTCTTCCTGGTCTAATGCCACCTACTTCTGTTCCTGATCATTATGCTGTTTTCCATAAACTTTGGAGTTAAAAAGCACTCATGCCTATGTTTAGGGTGCAATTGATTGCAGTTTGGGAAGCTAAACAGCAAAGAAGTTGATCTGAAATAACAGTGCATCCTGGATCATAATCAGCTAGAAATTTATAGGTGAAACAGAGTAGGATGTCATTTTATGTGAGTTCTGCATATTTATATGCATATAATGTATATATGCTTATTATCTTTATATGCAGTAATTTAATAAATTGTATGAATATTGTGATTTGGAAGAAAACCACCCAGACATGTTTTAAACATTTTTCTGTAGTCAAATCACAAATAAAAGATAAATTGGAAGAAGTTTCATGAATAACATGTCTGTTCTTAAATGCATACCATGCACGTAGAAATGCAGGCAAATTCAGGATGTACTTATTTGTTTCTCTGATTACTATCTCGATGCAACACCAAATGTGAATATCCTCTTCAGATTCTTGACTCTGGCTTCATATCAGTATAGGATAAAAGAATGTTAGAGTCAAATAAAGAAAAACAGAGATGAAGAGGAACTGACAAGGGCTTTACTTGCTGAAAGGTATTCCTCCCTATGGGGGAGGGTGGGTGACCTGGGAGCATTTGCTCCTGACACAGATGCTTCAGCACAGACAAGTGTTGTTGGGGCAGTGAAAGTGTGTCTGAAAGATTCACCCCAACACCCAAGAACCAAGTGCAGGTGTTGCCACAAGAGGATAACTCACCTTTGCTTACACTAGAGAGAACTAGAAGTGAGGGAATCCAAGAGAGGGCACAACCTGGATCAGCTCAGTACTGAGCGATCATAGGTAGAGCTACATTATAAGCAGAGACCTAGGAGATGAGGAAGGTCATAGATATATGAACTTTAGTATATTTTTATTTCTCTGAAAATGCAGTATGGGATGTTAGTATAATTGAGAAAAATTATTTTTAATTAATTAATTTGCATAATAATTTTTTTTATCTAGAAAAACAGTGGTGCGAGGGATAGAATCCAGGAAGTACCAATGCTGCTTAATCCCAGGCACCACTTGAATCTTCTGTGCACTTCTACTTTGGCTTTGGGGACTTAAATTATCATAACTGCCCCAGTATTATGTGCTAGTCTCATTGGCCAAGGACCAATGGGAAGAGCCTACTCACTACCCTGAAGATCAAAGAATGAATAATTTAAAAGAAAATCAAAATAATAACTAGACTTGGGGCAGCAGTATCATGAGTTAGGCCTTGGTTGCATGGTTCTGAACCAGGTCGGTCCTTGAAAATCACCTCTTTCCCAAGTTCATCAGGAATAATTCCTGAGTACATAGACAAGACTAACCCTGAGCACTGCCAGGTGTGGTGAAAAATTCTAAACGAGAACAAGAGAAAAATGAAAACTAACAAGAATAATTTTCTTTTTTTGGGGGGGTCACACCCGGCAGTGCTCAGGGGTTACTCCTGGCTCCATGCTCAGAAATTGCTCCTGGCAGGCACGGGGGACCATATGGGGCACCAGGATTTGAACCGATGACCTTTTGCATGAAAGGCAAACGCCTTACCTCCCGGGCCCCAAGAATAATTTTCTTAAGTAATGCAGAATCATCTTCTGTTCAAGGCCTCCTAATAGAGAGGTGAGCAGAGGCAGGAATGGAAGCAGTTTTGCATGCAGGCCCCTCCCTCTCCATGCCAGGACAGGAATAAGAGGTGGTACAGAGCCAGGCCCAGGGTTGTTGTGTCAGGAGGCAGCACTCTAGGTTACCTGCATCATGACCTGGGCTCTTTTCCTCCTCAGCCTCCTCAGTCAGGGCACAGGTGAGTCTTAGGCAAGGGCCCTCAGCACATCTGGACTTATCTTTTGCTTCCTTTCCTCTGGCTCCTCTGAATTCAATTTGAAATCAAAAGTGTTTTCTCTTTATTTTAGGGCTCTGGGTCCAGTCAGTCCATAATCAGCCTCCCTCAATGTTTGGGAATAAAGGAGAAAGAGTCTCCATCACCTGTAAAGGAATCAGCCTTGACGTTGGAGATAATCGTGTCTCCTGGTACCAGCAGAAGGAGCACACAGACCCCAAATTGCTGGTTTATGATGATGATAGTCTGAACTCAGGGATCCCTGATCGGTTCTCTGGCAACACAGCGACTCTGACCATCTCTAGCCTCCAGCCTGATGACTGATGACGAGGCTGATTATTACTGTTTCTCATACAGGAATGGTGGCTCTTAGCACAGTGGTTCTTTGCATAGGGAAGTAAGACAAAAACCTGCTCTGTGTTGCCTGCTGCTCCTTCCTTTCAACATTTAGATTTTAATCATTTAAAAAATTAATTTGAAATTAAATGTTTCCAAATAATTATGATAAACACAATACCCTTATAATTTATTTACTCATATTTTAAGTAATTTCCATAGTTGCTGTTCCTTATATTTCTTTCCGATTTTCACTATATTTTGTGAGTATACATGTAGGCTGAGGAATAAATTGATGATTTATTTGAAATAATTTTTATCTATTTATAATTTTAAATGTTTTCTTGATAGATAGAATTTATATTTTATCAGATAACTTCTTTAAGACATGAAATTCATCATTGTTTTCTTTATTCACATTGATACATCCATTACCATTATTATTCCATAATATATTATCCTAAAAGAATCTCTTTTTTGAGAGGGGGGTCACACCCGGCAGTGCTCAGGCTTTCTCCTCGCTCTATGCTCAGAAATTGCGCCGGACAGGCTCTGGGGACCATATGGGATGCCGGGATTTGAACCACGGACATCTTGCATGCAAGGCAAATGCCTAACTTTATTCTATCTCTCCAGCCCCCACATTTTTTTAAATTTTACATAGCATTTCATCTGGGTGTGCTTTTTTACTGTAACCATCACATGAGTATATATGCTCAGCATAACAATTGCTGTCTAATGTTCGTTTGTAATAGATACAATATCAATTTTATGGTATAGTCTCCTCAGACAGTGCTAATTTCCATGTCACTTGGTTATTTAGACTTGAAAACTCTGATTGTGCTAAAGAATGCTCCACATACAACTTAAACTATGAAGCTTTTCTTCAGTCTAGTTCACCCTTACCAAACATGATAGGCCTAAAAGGAAAAAAAAGGGTAAAAAAAGAAAAGGATAATCTTTTAGAGTAGACTTGCCAGCTTTCTTTTCTTTTTTTCCTTTTCATCTTCTTCTCTTTAAGTGTTTAGCCCCATATTACATGGGAAAGCTTTTCAAATGTACTGATGTAGGCATATGAGTGTATGTGTAAGGCATACGAAGGTCAGTCTAATATCCATCTACAATAGATATAGTGCCTATTTATTCTAGTATTCTCCCCTCTTATACAGATAACACTTCCTCTCCACTCTTTTTTTTATTTTTTGCTTACCAACTTACAAACCCTTTTCGAGACCTTCATGGTTTTTTTTTTTTGTCCACATTTAATCTTTTCTTACTCTCAGTCTCTTAACTCCTCATGAAGCAGTACATTCTCTCTAGCCCAGTCTGATGCCAACTAGCTCCCAAAGGGAATAAGATTCTCAGTATGAGAAAAAACCAACAATGTGCAGCTATTGATTTGTTCTTGATGGCCCCTCTTCTCTTCCCTTCACTGTGGACTTTTGCTTGCTACCAGATTTGGTCCCTGAGAAATACCCCGCTGAGGACATTTCTTAATATGGGACTGTTGGAAGCCATTTTTCCCCAGATTGCACAAAATTAAATCACAGGTTGAAGTTGCACTCAGGACCTTCTCCCTTTCCCACCTATTTCATAAGTTTTAAAAAGGGCATATAAATTTCCTTCTAATAGTTCTATGAGATACTTTCTTTAAATCGCATAGCTATTATTAATATAATCTTACTTAGCGGCAACTTCCCCTATCCTTAAGATCCGTTCACTATGGAATACTAGTAGTCCAGTCTCTGTTCAGAGATCATGTAAGCAAAAAGTTCTGGTGATTGTTGGTTTTGACAGCTTGCCCCCCCACATGTACTAGTAGTACCTTATGTCATTGTCCCTCTTTGCATAAGGACATTAAAATGGGAAAAGTTAAGATGCAAACAAGTTCTTATCTAATAGATAGGAATGCAAATATTTTTTAGATTTTTCCCCTTTATTATTCTTTGTTTTTTATTTTATTGTGGTCGAAGTGAATTACAATTCTCTCACAGTAATATTTGAGGCACATGGTGACAATAGGTGAGGGGCATTCCCACCACCAGTGTTGTCCTTCCTCCACCCCTGTTCCCAGCATGTGTCCTACATCTCCCTCCTTTACCCCTGTAATTCTATTGCAACTGTTCCTCCCTTGTACAGCATGTTGTACATTAGGTATTGATTCTGTTGTCTCTGACTTTAGATTTGGTATTCATGTCTGATCAGTTTCTATTTCCTCTAAATGAACATTCAACTATCTCACCTTGGTATCATCTGGAATAAGAAGGAAAAAAGAAAAAATAAATAAAAAGCAAACAGAAAAAAAGTGAGACTAGGAGGAATCCATCTAGGTGCTATAAATGTTCATTTAGAAGAAGGAAGGGATATAAAATAGAAAAATGTAGCAAAACAAGACCAACCAGAAAGAAAAACAATAAGGGAGTATAAATGAGCTTAGGAGAAGAATATACACATATTAAGCCAAAAACCAAAACCATCAGCTATGGATGAATAAAATAAAAAAGAAAAGAAAAAAGAGAGAATCAAACAAACAAAAAAACCAGACTAGTAACGTCTTAAAAAAGTTTGCATTTCTTCTTTTTTCTTTATTGCATAGGCATATTAAATATAGGGAAAATTGCAGTGAGAATTCCCTTGGCCTAAAAGATACAGGATTTCTCTGCCCTTAAAAGATACTGTCATGGGAACAACTATCAGCTCACTCACTTGCACACCCCAAGGTCTTTTAATTGTGCCAGGAAAATTTCCAGTCAGTTGTGGATGATGATATCCCACCTCTGTAGCGGGAGATCTTGTTATTTGTGTAGGTCATAGTGTGAAGGCTAGGAGAGTGTTTTTCATTATGGTTCTAGGAGTTCTGTTCCATCTTTGCTGTAACCAGTCTTCTGCAATTAGTGGTCTTGGTTTTTGAACCAAGAACAAAGCCTAGAGTATAGTCTTTCTATAGTATAGTTCTAGAAGTTCTCTCAGTTGCAGTTGTAAAAGTTAGACATCTGGAATTAGAGATCTTGTTTTTGTACAAATCCTAGGCTGAGGCCTAAGCTAGGAACTTCCCCTTGATAAGTTCTCTCCATCGGATTGATTGGATATTGACCATTCACCCATGAACAATGGATATCACGTATGAAAACAAACATGGTTTCCTATATCAGCACCAGGAACGTAAATTCTACTTAGGAAGGTCCCACTACAGTCATGGCATTGAACTTTGCAGATGTCATTGTTAAAGAAGATCCACTAAAGCTAATTATGATGAATGTGTTATACTGTGCTTTTATATATTCAAAAATATATTCTGTGTGCTTATATTTCAAGTGTGCTTTTGCAGAAATTGTATTGTTGGCCTTGTCCTTTAGCTTGTAATTTAATTTTTGGGTTTACATAGCATGAGGATAAAGTCAAAGAAATAGCACTGCAGGTAATGTACTTGTCTTGCATGTGGTCAATACAGGTTTGTTTTCTGGCAACAAGATTCTCAGACATGCCAGGAGTGATTCTTGAGGATAGACCTAGGAGTAAATCCTGAGTAACACAAGGTGTTTCCACAACACAATATCATATACATAAAAGAAAACAAGAAGACAAAGAGCAATGGTAACAAGGAAAAAAAAGTCAAGGATAAGTTTAAGGTATGCTTTCCAGGAAAGAGGTTGACAGTTTCATTTGGCAGCTTCTATGAATTTTGGTAATACTCTTTAATGCCAGCAGGGGACTGTGATGGCCTGTATTTGTGAATATCTTTATTCTGGTTTATATAAGAATTAGACTCCACTCCTGCTGCTTAGAGTGGATTTCATCAGCATTCCTACGGGTGAGGCTGCCTGTTTCAGAGGTGGGTGGATACGTACGCACACTGATCCCTGCTGCTTTGTGCTGGGACTCAGAGGAGCGCAGAGGCCATCTTGGGTCATGCAGTTTCCAGCTGCCTGAGATCCGATCTCACCAGCATTCCTGCTGCTGCCTTAGAGTGCATTTCATCAGCGTTCCTGCAGGTGAGGCTGCCTGTTTCAGAGGCGGGTGGAGACATAAGCACACTGATCCCTGCTGCTTTGTGGCGGGACTCAGAGGAGCGCAGAGGCCATCTTGGGTCATGTGGTTTCCAGCTGCCTGAGATTCGATCTCACCAGCGTTCCTAGAGCTGCCAGAGACTGGATTTCATCAGCATTCCTTCGGGGAAATCGACCAAGCCAGAAAGGGCAGAGCCAGAGGAGTGTGACCACGTACATCACTTCCAATGAACACCACCACAACACGTAGAAAAACACACAATACAAGTGTGACAATGGGGAAACAACGCAGGCCAGCATCAGACATAGAGAACAAACATGACAATTCTGATGGCCAGATAATGACCAACGAGCTAATCAATCTCTCAGGAAAGGACTTTAGAAAAGCAATATGGAAGATGCTCAAAGAACTCAAAGAAACCATGGATCGAGTTGAACAGAACACCAAGAAAATGTGATGACAGAAATCACAAAACTCCAAATTGAAATAACATGTCAACTAGCAGGCCTGAAAAACTCAGTAAATGAATTGAATGACAAAATGGATAAGCTCAACACCAGGATAGAAGAAGCTGAGATTAGAATTGGTGCTGTGGAAGATGAGATAAATAACAACTCCATACAGCAGAAGAGATTGGAAAAAAACTTAAAACAAATGAACAGACAATGGAAAATATAGTCAAAGAATGGGAACAGATGAAAATAGAAGTCTATGATAAGATCAACAGAAACAACTTAAGAATCATTGGAATCCCAGAGACCCAGGAAGAAAATTTCCAGGAAGAATCAACGGTCAAGAATATCATTAAAGAGAAACTTCTAGAGCTGAGGAATGTATGTGATCAAATCCAGCATGCTCGAAGAGTACCAACCAAAAGAAACCCCAGAAAAAATACCCCAATACACATCCTAGTCACAATGTCGAATCCCACAGATAGAGACATAATTCTGCAAACAACAAGATCAAAAAAGGAAATTACATTCAAAGTAGCATCCTTGAGATTTACAGCATACCTGTCACCAGAAGCACTCAAGGCCAGAAAGCAGTGGTGGGATATTGTGACAAGACTGAATGAAATGAATGCTTCACCTAGAATTCTGTACCCAGCAAAACTCACTTTCCAGTTTGATGGAAAAATACATGGTTTCACAGACAAAAAACAGCTCAGAAACTTTATAGACTCAAAACCACACTTAAGAGAAAAACTGAAAGACCTAATTTAAGACAAGATTAACCAAAAGACACCAAACTTCGATATAAAGATGTCAGCAAATCCCAGGACAATTCTCTCTCTCAATGTCAATGGACTAAATGCACCAGTTAAGAGACACAGAGTGACTAAATGGATCAAAAAACTCAACCCAACTTTCTGCTGTCTACAAGAAACGCACCTGAATAGTCAGAACAAACAGACTCAACATCAAAGGCTGGAGGAAAATTATCCAAGCAAACAACACCCATAAAAAAGCTGGAGTGGTCATACTAGTATGAGATAATGCTAACTTTATACTCAGAAAGGTTGTAAGGGACAATGATGGACATTATATATTAATCAAGGGGTATGTAGAGCAGGAAGAAATCACTCTTCTAAGCATACATGCACCGAATGAGGGTCCAGGAAAATATTTAATACAATTGTCGGCAAAGCTGAAAAATAACATCAATAATAACACAATAATTGTGGGAGACCTCAACACAGCTTTGTCAACACTGGATAGGTCAACCAGACTGAAACCGAACAAGAATATACTGGACCTGAAGAGAGAAAAGGAAGAAAGAGGCCTAGTGAATATATATAGGACACTTTATTCCCAGAAACCTGGATACATATTCTTCTTCAATGTACATGGGACATTCTCCAGGATAGACTACATGCTGGCATATAAAACATATCTGCATAATATCAAGAGGATAGAAATCTTGTAGACTACCTTTACGGACCACAAGGCTCTGAAATTATTTGTGAATTCCAAAGGAACACAAGAAAAAAATTAACACCTGGAAGTTAAACAGCCTCATAATGAATAACTAGTGGGTCCGAGATGAAATCAGAGGAAATAAAAAGATTCCTGGAAACAAATGATAATGAAGACACAAATTATCAGAACTTATGGGACACAGCAAAAGCATTACTGAGAGGAAAATTTATAGCTTTACAAGCACACATCAGGAAGGAAGAAGGGGCTTACCTGAGTAGCTTAATGACGCAGCTCATAGAACTAGAAAGTGCTCAACAAAAGAACCCAAAAATAGGGAGGCATAAGGAAATAACAAAGCTGAGAGCAGAAATCAATGAAGTGGAAACTCAAAAAACAATCCGAAAGATCAACAAAAGCTGAAGTTGGTTCTTTGAAAAAATAAACATGATTGATAGACCACTGGCAAAACTAACAAAGAAGGAGAGAGAAACTTGATAACTTGTATCAGAAATGAAAAAGGAGAGATCACTACTGATATGGCAGAGATTCAAAGGGTAATCAGAAACTATTTTGAAAACCTCTACGCCACTAAAAATGAGAACCTGGAAGAAATGGATAAATTCTTGGACTCCTATAATCTTCCATGGTTGAAGAAGAGGATGTAGTATATCTAAACACCCCCATCACTATTGATTAAATTAAAACGGTAATCAAATGTCTGCCCAAAAACAAAAGCCCAGGTCCAGATGAATTCACTAATGAATTCTTTCAAACTTTCCAAGAGGAACTACTACCAATCCTAGGAAGACTTTTTCA